>PVLA01010464.1:0-63176 GCA_004027455.1 Hydrochoerus hydrochaeris | reverse complement strand
TGCTTATCATAAATCCCTGTGCAAGGCAGAGGGGGGTCAGGCACTTGAGGTAAAGGTTTCTTGGGTCGAGGGAGATACCAAATACGTCTGTTTATTATATAAGCAGGCCCTATATCTGTCATAATGGTTGGCACTGGTTTTCTTTTCTTGGGGGCTTTAGTTTGTAATTTCTGATAGAGAAACTTCCCTGGATCAAGGGTAGTTGTCTCATGGGAATTTTGTAAATCCTCCTCCATGAGCTCTCTCATTTGAAGCTTTTGCATAAACTCTCTCATACTACTCACAGAAGGTAAAATTTCACGATTAGCTTTCACAAAGGGGTTATCTAGAGGGTTTCTAGTAATTCCTTTGGAGTTTCTATGTTCGATTTCATATTGAGTATTACATGAAAATATATATATGGGAATTAAACAAATTACAATTATCAGTACAAAACATCCCAAGATCCCCGCGCCCCATTCCCACATGCGGTGTCCTTTTCCTGGAGAAGCGATTCCTCGAAGCGCTCTCCTCCACCCATGGACCTTGTCGCAAGGCGTGGATGGACTAGGACGCGGCATGGACAGAAAAGGGCGCCGCAGAGCCACACTGGCCATTTGACACTGTCACCGTTTCAGTGACAGGGCAGTGCACTCCAGGAACTCAGCCACAGTCTGCAGCCCGGCAGTCTGTGGGGCGCTGGACCCTCAGGTTGAGCAGTGCTGGTGGGTTGCCAGTGAAGCCTTTTCCACTTTACAGAGAGGTGACTGCAGTACAGGGGGGCCTGGCTGTCTGGGGAGTGCAGATGGTACCCAAAATGATGGGTGCGGTTACACAGAGCAGGTGCTAGCCCCACCTGAGACCTCAGTGCCACTTCTCCCTGAATGAGCCTCTTGTAGAAAGACAGTGTGTACTGTCATGGCTGGAACTGGACAGGTATAGAGGGGAAGAATAACAGAAGGAGGGTGGAGGGAGAAATGAGAATGAATATTACGGGGTCTTGGCCTAGCCCCAATCGCCTGGCCAAGTGGATGGTGAATGACTGGCTTTAATAAAAGAGCCAAATGGTACAATTTTAGGGCTCTAGAGGGATCAAAACCTTCTAATGGAATTTGAGATTCCCTGGGGGTTGAGACAGAGAACTCCGGATGGCCATATTTATTTGGTTTTCAAACAAAGGAAGAGCAAAGTATGGGAACTCAGCAGGACCTTGAGAGTCAGTTTGAAGACTCCTCCAATTAGTAAATTTTGCCAATTAAGAGAACTGACTTATCTCTAAGGTTGGCAGCTTTATTGCCCTGAAGTAGGGGGTGTCAACAGCCCGTGTCCTCAGTGTCCTCAGCTGTGGTGTTATCTTGATTTTAGAGCACTATGCAAGGCTCTTTTCCACCACTGCCAGAGGACCCTGTGCTCAGCAGCTTAAACTTTACAACCCCATCTCCGACAGAATATGGCTATTTTCATGTGCACTCAAAATCATTTGGGCTCCAGGCCCAGTTTACCACATCTCCATGTTCAGAACTCAGGGAGCCGTGTTGCTTGTGCTATAGTGACTAGCTTGGCATTTATATTCTTTCATAGCTACTTTACTAACGTTAGTAAGAAACATATCATGCAGCTCAATCTGTCATGCAGTTAGCATGGATATACCCCAAAATGTGAAGCATGGTTATATCATGGATACAGAAAACCCGGAGTTTGGCCACGTGAAGGAATCCAACCCCGCTACCATCCTCGGCTGACCTGAGGTCCCTGGAAGCCTCTGCCACCCGCCTTGCTGTCACACCTGCTAACAACGTGGAATGAGGGGTCAGTGAGGCCCAGTACCCATGGCTCCACCCGTGACTCCCATCCTTCTGCGGCTCTGCTCCCGACAAGGCCACAGCCTGCATCTCTGCAGCCTTGTCTCTGGCAGATGGCGCGATTGCTTCCAACTGGACTTTTCCCTTCACGGCCTCCCTCAGGCTCCCAACCCTGTAAAAGACCTCACGGCCTGGAGGAGAGAGGCCACTCTGGGCCTCACACCACCGCCTCTTGGGCTTGATCCAAATACACCCGCCCTGCCTCCTGAGCTGCTACCTGTTCTCTTCTTTTTCCTAACAATCTTGTAAAGCTCTCTCCCCTCCTTTTAATTTTCATTAACTTTTTAGACCTTTGTATTTCTAAAAAAAAAAAGTATTACAAAAAGCCTTCTTTTAAAAACAATGCAAGTGGGGCACGATGGTGCTTCTTTTTTTTTTTTTTTTCTTTGTACTGGGGATCAAACTCAGGACCTCACGATTGCTAGGCAGGCGTTTAAGCCACTGAGCTAAATCCCCAGCATGACGGTGCACCTTGTAGCCACAGCATAAAGAAGGCTAAGGGAGAACAATCTTCCGGAATCCGAGGCCAGCATGGACTACATAGGGAGACCCTCTTGCAAAAAACTAGACAAACAAAAAACAATCAGCAACAACCAAAAGGTCTATATACACAATTTATTATAGTACAGTGTAAACACTCTATGTGCGTATTAGGGAAATAACGAACAGGGTGGGGGAGGGGTGTGGACGGGAGTGGGGGAGGGAGGGAGAGGAGAGAAATAACGGTCAGCGCTCTGGGTTAAATCCAGCAGGCCACGCCCCTTTCTAGAATGTTCTATGGTTTGGGTTCCCCCCACCCATTCCTCCTGTGCGTTTCATTCTTGGATTAGGGTTCTCCGGGGTAAGATCGTCTTCTCTCCTGTCTGGTCTGAGTCGCTACCAGGGATGATTTTGTTTACTTGTCCTGTATCAGTGAGGCCTCATTGTCAGGGTCTGGCGCAGGTGTTAAAAAATGCGGTTTGCCTGTGGAATTTTTACTTGGAATTTTTGTTACTTCCCATTGGTATTGGGACTTTAACCCAGGGCCTTTACATCGACCTACCTTGCCACCCCATTTAAATTTATTACTTTTTTGTATTTTTTATTTTGAAATTCGAGACCGTGGCTGCCTGCCTCTGCCTCCCAGACTGCTGAGTTTGGAAGCGTGCACCACCACGCCCGCCGGTTTTTTACTCTGCGATCGTGTGCTGCTTGCATTTTTAACCTAATATTCTTTTCAGTTATACAAAGCGTGCGTCCCCAGAGCGTGTTTACAGGTCGTCCCGGTCTAGGTCCGGAGAACGCCCGCCCACCCGCTCCGACTCCTGGGCGCTGAGAAGGGCAGGAGACCAGCGGGGACGGCAGGAGGAAGGCGGGACGCGACAGGGCCGGAGCCGCCCGCTCCGCTCCGCTTTCCAGCTCACTTTCCGCTCTAAACTAGCTTGGGAGCCGGCCGGGACCTGCTCTGCGCATGCGGATCGTGCCGTCCGGCCGCCCCGGTCTCCAGCCCGCTGTGAGTGCGGCGCTGCCCCAGGACCCCCACGTGTCGGCAGCGTGTAGGGCCCTCGAGCCCCGGCGGCCTCGACATCCGCTCCCGCCGGGCCAGGCGCGTGCGGAGCACCGCTTGGTCCAGCCCCCACCTCTGCGGCTCCCGGCTCCAGTCCACGGCAGAGGGCACTCCCGATTGGCCGAGCCCCTGCACCCCGGAAGTGACGCCAGCGCGGCGGCGTGGGCGTGGCCTCCCTGCGGCTTCCCTTTCCCACACCCCGCCCCTCGGCGCACCAAAACAAGGCCGTGGCGGCGGGGCGGGGCGCCGCGCGGGGGCGGGGCCTGCGCTGGATGCAGCTGCAGGTTGGGCGCCGGGGCGTTGTTGCCCACTTCCGGCGGCGCTGACTTCGGGGCCAGGCATGGAGGTGCGCTAGTAGTGGACGCGGCCGAGCGGGGTGAGGAGCGCGGCGCGCTGGAGGCCGCGGGCTCGAAAGGCGGCAGCGCGCGGGCGGAAGGTGCGCGCGGGCGACCCGGACAACCGTCGGGCGCGCGGCACGGGCGGCGGGGGAGGGGCGTGCGCCGGGCGGGAGCGTCCCGGGCCCGTCGCTCCGTCCTGCGGCGAGCTGGGCGCTCCGGAACTGCGCGCCCTCGCGCGGCGGCGGCACGGTGAGCGCGTTCTGCTTGCGCTGCGCCGTTTCCTGGAGGCCGGAGGTTCTGCCGGCGGTGTCGCGCCCGCGCGGGCCCGCCTTACAGCACGGAGCGCGGAGCAGGGCTCTGCCGCTCCCGGAGTGGGCGAAGAGCGGCTGCGCAGAATGGGTCGTGCGGATCCGGGGTGAAGCTCCCTGCGCCGGCGGATCCCGGGTGCTGGTGACCGAGCGCCCGGCTGGCTGGACGTGGGCGGCCCTGCAGGAGGAGGCCGTCGACCTGTGGAGCTGCCTTAGTGGCTGCCCAGGCTGTCGCCGTCGCTGCCTCAAGTAGGGTTGACCCGGGGCGCTGGAGAGCATTTTTCCAGCTGTGTTTCTTTTACGTCTCAGAAGTGGTCTCCTGGAGCCCGAGGTGTGGATATGTGTAAGTCCATCTTTCACGAGCCCAGCCATCCGAACTGAGAAAATCACTGCTCTCTAGGCCGTTTGCCAAGGTAACTATTTTAAACTTTGAAGACTTTTTTTGCACCAGTCGTTGCATATGTATCCAGCAAAGCTCTGTAGAATAGGTCCTTTCCCTAAGAGACTCGGGATTACCCCGCGTGGGGCAGCTGAGTGAGTGGGAGTTCAGACCCACTCTCCCCACTGCGTTAAGCAGAGGGTAGACTCCTACATAGGTTCCCTGAGGCTGGAGCAGGAAGGTGGTCAGAGGAAAGAGCTGAAGGAGAGAGAGGATGCTACAGGCCTTCCAAAGGCAGCGCACTCTGGGAGCACTGTGTATCAGCGGTTCCTGCAAAAATCACTGTGGAGGGCTTTGAACTTGAATATGAGTTTTATGAACTCGATCTCATCATTTACTTTTTTTCTTAAAGTTCCTGAGATTAAGAACCAGGCAGAAATACGAAGGATGAGTATTCAAGGCAGATAGAAGAGCTTCTGTAAAGGCAGGGAATGCCAAGCACCATGAAGTGTTTTAGGAGTAGGTAAGTATGAGACACCAGTGTGTTTCTGAGGCTGGATTGTGGAGGGCCGAATGTGTTGAGTTCAAACAGTTGGAATTTTATTCCAAAGCCAGTGGAGGAGCACCTGTGCCTTTAAAATCTGGAGTGTGCTTGGGCTTCTGGCAACATTTTGGAGCAGTGATTGGTGGTGGATCAAGAAAGCAATCATTTAGACTTTTTCAGTCATTGGACAAATAATGAAAATAAAGGCATTGGCTGTGACGCTGAGAAGAAAGAAAAGATGTAGATTAAGGAGGTAGACTCTAGAACTTAGAGACAGGACTAAGGGAAAAGGAGAATGCAGGGTAGTTGACTGGTTTGAAAGCTGAATAGATAGCAGTGCTGTCATTTCACAGACTGTAGGACAAATAACAGAGGAAGAACTTGGTTCTGCCAGACATGCAAGTAGAGATATATTTTATGTCCCAGGCACCTCAAGAAAGGTGTGTTTTTGCTTGTTTTGGGTTAATTTGAAGTTGGATGCATTTGTAGTCCAGCTACTTACTAGTCTGAGGCAGGAGGATTACTTGAGTCCAGGAATTTCATACCAGCCTGGGGAATATAGACTATCCTATTTCAAGAAAAAGGAAAAGGGAAATTACATTTTCCATCGTTGGGGAATATAATCATATTCTTGCAAAACATGGTGAAGAATGTGTCTCTCAGCTGTCGTTGGCTGGTATTGCCTGGCTGCGTTGGCCTTATGTGTGGGTAGGCTTGGATGCAGTGGAGTTGAATGGTTTCTATAGCTGGACTTGTATTACTAGTTTTTCTCCAGATGAAAACTGTAATTCACGTTGTCTTCTTCCATTTTTTAGGAAACTTCCACGTTTTGAACACAGTTGAATCATACTACTTTTAAATGAGTTTTGACCCCTTTTTCACATCTTATTTTTAAGGGTTTTTTCATATATACTTAATATATTGAAAGCCACACTAAATTGTTTTTAAAAGCATGAAGAGAGTAAGCTACTGAAGTATAAGTGAAAGTCATGTTCAGTTTTTACAAATGAGTTCACAAGATGAAACATGCGTTTGCTTATTCTTACACATTCATATATAATTACCTAATCATGAATTAGGACAACGTTAGGGAATTTCAAAAAGCTTCAGCTATAAGGTGTAGTTTCGTTCTGTGTTAACGGTTTCCCCCTGGCAGATTCCTCTCAAGTGTAGAGGGGCGCTTTTGTGTTTTTTGTTGAACCTGGGGCCTTGTGTGTGCCGAGCAGACTCAGCTTAGCACCAAGCTTTATCCCCATATTCCACATGCAGATTTCTGGATCCAAACATTCGGGGACTTTATAAGTTTCCTTTTGTCTTAGTTTTCCTTCCTAAAGGGACACTTTCTAGATTTTTTTTATCTAATTATCGTAGAAATTTTAATATGTTGTCTGTCTGTTAAGTTCTTGATGTAGTATATATTTGCTTTAAACAGAAAAGTAAAGTTTTTTCGTATCTCACTCAGTTTTTACCTCTGTTGGATGGTACCTACCCTGATGAGAATGCGTGGGTTAGGTTCACTTGCTTTGTGGAATAAAGTTACAGTTGGATCTGTAATCCTCCCTTCACCCAATTTGGCTGATAATTAATGTTCGTTGGATAGTTAACTGAAGGTTAAGTTTTTAAAGATCAGGTCAGTTGGATAATTTTCTGGCCCAGTTCCTAATGATTGTTTCCATGTGAAAGAACACTTGATTCCTCTTGGGTGGCACGTCTTCCTTTCATTGCAGCAGACAGGCAGAGCTGCTTGGCTGATACTCAGTTTGGATGTGTCTGGTGTTTCTCTCAGGGACCCTGTACGACAGGCTCAGGGTAGCGGCTACAGAGTTTAGGGCCCTCATCACCTTATGCCAGGGTATAGCAGCGTGGCTTGTCCTTGAGTAGTTTAACCTTGATTGATTGGTAAAGGTTGTGTTTCCCAGGAGCGTCAGGAGGAAAGGTTTATTTTGACTCCTGGTTTGTAGAGGCCTCAGTCGGCTGGCTACAGGCAGGGCAGAGAAGCAGAGGGGCATTGCAGAGGAGCAAGAGCTCCTGCCTTGTCTGTGGGAAGCAGAGCACAGTGGTGGGAGGAGGGAGGGAAACAGGCCTCCCGGCCATGCCGCCAGTGACCCCTCCTGCAGCCCTCACCACGGACAGCTGTATGACACCCCCTCCTCCATTCACTCACCTACAAGTCCCCCGTGAGTGCATGAGGCTTTGGGGAGACACCTAGATACTGTATAAACTGTAACATTCAGGTGTGTGAACTAAGAAGTCACGGTTTTTCGTTCCAAGTTCTCTTCTTGGAGGTGATTTGTTTGGTCCAGTGTGTGCATAGGGGCTGGGGTGTGGCCCTGTCCCCTGCAGTAGGGAATGTGTATCATGATTATTTGGCATTCGTATAGGAGGAGGATGTGTTCTTTCTGTCCTGTTGTTCATTCATTCATTTATTTATAGATGAATTTGCTGTGATTCTTGGGTTTAAATTGTTTCAACCGTAGATACGAGGAGCGTTTTTGTTCTTTGGTTTTTTTTCGGTACCAGGACTTTGTGCTTCCCAGGCAGGCAGTGTGCCACTGAGCCATAGCTCTGGCCTTGCGAGCATTTTTGATTCTCTTTCACTGTACTACCCTTCAGACTCACTTTGCGTTTCCTCTGCCCTAACTGATTATTTCATGTATTATCAGCACACATGTTGGCTTTTTGTGTGGCTGTAGTGCAGTGTGGACTAACAGTCTTTCCACTAGCTTTTTTTTTTTTTTTTTTTTTATTGGTACCAGGAATCAAATTCAGGACCTTGTGTTTGCCAGCAGGCACTTAGGCCAGTGAGCTACATCCCTGGCTTTTCTACTAGATTTTGTAAGTGCATTTAGTTACAGGGAAAAAAATAATAGTGTCTCACTTATATTTGTTGTCTCAGTAGAGATCTCTTTGGGTTCTGACTTTTGATTGATCCTAGTTCCAAATCCTCCATTTCATATCATTTGTAGTTCTGATGAACCCACCATATATGTATAATGCATGCATGTATACAGTGTGTATATATTATGTACATATATATGTGTGTGTGTATATATATATATATATATAAAATGTGTGTGTAATGCATGCATGTATACAGTGTGTATATGTGTATGTACATATATATGTGTATATATAAAATATGTGTGTAATACGTATTGTGACCTTTGACAGATTTGGGTCTTGAGATTTCCTTTCCTTGTACTGTCTTGCTATTTTGTTCTCTTTCATAGTGCTAGAATATAGGTTATTTTAAACCCTTAATTTTGAGTTTGGATGGTGAATGTTCTGATGGTATAAAAAAAGTTGAATGGAATGAAAAGCTACTCACTAGTGGAAAGTTGTTAACATTTGTAGCCATAAATTTGTGGTGCATTAAAGAGCAGTGATTTATAGATGCCAATTTTATACATGTGTATATGTGCATATACTCACAAATTGATGTATGTGTTCTTTCTAAACAAGAAAATTCTGGGGCTGATGATTTAGCTCAGTGGCATAAGCATCTGCTTGGGAAAGTGTGAGATTGTGAGTTTGATCCTTGGTACTAAAAAAAAAAAAAAAATCTATATCTGGTTTTGTTTTGTTTTGTTTGAGATGGGTTCTGGCTATGTAGTGCAGGCTGGCCTTGAACTCACTTTGTAGGTCAGGTTGACCTCGAACTCATGGTGACCTTTCTGCCTCAGCCTCCTGAGTGCTGGGGTTGCAGGCGTGCACCACCACACCTGGCTTTCTGGCTTTTTTT
Source organism: Hydrochoerus hydrochaeris (assembly GCA_004027455.1). NCBI lineage: Eukaryota > Metazoa > Chordata > Mammalia > Rodentia > Hydrochaeridae > Hydrochoerus > Hydrochoerus hydrochaeris. The sequence goes on along the minus strand of PVLA01010464.1, from coordinate 54,478 downwards.
TTTTTTTGAGACAAGGTCTCACTTTGCCCTGTAGACCGGCCTTGAGCTCATTATGTAGTTTGGCTGGCCTTGGACTCACAGTGACCCTCCGGCCTCAGTCTCTCCTAGAATTACAAGTGTGTGGGACCACCCCCAGCTTCTGTTTTTGTTATTATTACAGGTTTATATGTATGGATTTTTTATGTTGACAGAGAGTTCTGGAACAGGGCTTCTGGGAAGATGAAAGATTTCCTGAGCTTTAGATTTTGCTGCCAATAAATTATGTTAGGATATCTCAAAAATCTGTATATTGGAAACTAATAAGCTTGTGTCTGTATGTATGTCCCATCCATACTCTACATAGTGGTTTTTTTCTCCTAGTACTGGGCTTGAATCCAGAGCCCTTGCCCTGAGCTATCTCCCCAGCCCTTTTAAATTTTTTCAACTTTTGGGACAGGACCTTACTAAATTGCCCAGTCTGGGCTCGAACTTGTGATCCTCCTGCCTCAGTTATCCAAAGTGCTGGGATTACACATATGTATTACTATGCCCAGCTCCTCTACATAATTTTAACCCTTTTCTGCAGCACAACTATATATTGCTCTGTGTTTTTTATCATTATGGATGGACTTTCAGATTTGTTTTTGTTTTGCAGTGCTGTGGGCCAGGGATTTAGCTCAGTGGCAACAACACTAGCCTGTTTTGCAGTGCTGGGGATTGAACCCAGGGCCTTAGGCATCCTAGGCTAGCACTCTCACCACTGAGCCACATCCCCTGCCCTGCGCTTAGCGAGTGTGATGAATAAGGTGTCTCGCAGAACATCGCGGCTGTGGAGACTCATCTAAGTTGAAGACCTGGGCCCCAAGTGGGAAGTGTCACGTCCTTTAGACACACAGGTGTGACCTGAGTATTAGAGCACCTCCTTTCTGGCCACAGGTGCAGAATGAGCACATGCTGTTGGTGTACACCAGGTGGGATCTCCACCACTGACGTCCTGAAGTGCTATGCGTCCAAGACCCGGGCCCGTGAGTTCCAGACGGCCGATGAAGACCTCTGCTACTGCTTGGAGTGTGTGGCTGAATACCACAAAGCCAGGGATGAGGTGCCATTCTTGCATGAGGTAATTTATGCTAAAGGGGCATTATTTTTCAGAACGTTCTACGTAGGAAGAGACGAAGTTGGAGGGTCAGAAGCGTTCGTGGGAGTGATGTGATTGAAGTTTTGAGAGTTAATGCATGTCTAGTATCTAACTCGCTGTGTGGTGAGCAGTGCTGAGTAAGTGCTTCCCACTGCTGGAATCGAATTGGAACCTCCGGCAGACTTCTGTGATCTACCATTCCTTGTCATTTTAGTATAAAACGCTTTATGAAATCATTAATGGAGTATCTTTTGTTTCATATTTTTGTGTCAGTGCTCCATTAACGTATGTGAATGACTGGGCTGGGTTTTTATTGGTCGGTGCTCTTTTTCATGAGTGGGTGAGTATAAATCTCTGAGAGCAGGTGTGCTTGATTTATTACATTTGTCTGAGGAAAGGTAACACAGGTCTCAGAATCGTGTACTGTTTGGGGAATGGGGATGATCGCTTATGAATCTGTGTTGAGAAACTTGCATTTTACAAACTTTCCTAATGATGGAGTCAGCTCGTTCTCAGGTCCTGTAGGCACCCATGGCTAGAACACGGAGGGGAAGACGTGGAGTAGGGGGCCTGGCTCGGGCTTTAGACAAAGAAGCCCCAGCTTCTCGTTCCCTTTCAAATTATTTCATGAGGGTTTTGAGATGTTTGCAGTGATGCTCTGCAAAAGACATGTGTGAGCCTCTGGTACTCCGAGGCCGTGGCCTGTTAGAGGCCCATGTTCTGCAAACCCAGTACGGCCGTACTTTGCTTTCCTCTTTGCACTTCATAGACAGTGTTTTTTGGCAAATTGAAGATTTGTGGCAAATCTGCTCTAAGCAAGTTTGCCAGTGCATTTTTCCAATAGCATACACTCACTTTCTGAGACTGCGTCACATTTTGGTAGTCTGACATGCTTCCAACTTTTTTATTACGATATCTTTTAGGGGATCTGTGATTAATGATTTTTGATGTTAACTATTACAGTTGTTTTGGAGCCCTAGTAAACCATAACTGTGTAGTAAGATGAGTTTAGGAAAGGTGTGTGTCTGACTGCCTTACTGGCTGGCCATGTTCCATCTCTTTCCTTTTCCCGAGGCTGCCTTAGTCTCTGAGACACAGCTGTACATAACTGAAATTAGGCCAGTTAAAAACCCTGTGGTCGGGCTGGGGGTTTAGCTCAATGGTGTAAGTGCCTGCTTGGCAAATGCGAGATCATGGGTTCAATCCCCTGTACCATTAAAAGAAAAAAGAAAAAAACCACTCTGTGGTCCCCTCTAAAAGGAAAAGTTAGCACCTCTCACTTTGTCAAGTGCTAGAAAAGATTAAATTTAGTGAGGAAGGCCTGTGGAAAGCCAAACTAGGCTGAAGGTGAGGCCTCGTGCCAAACACATAGCCAGACTTTGAGGGGTGGGCAGGGCCTCATTATGTAGTTCAGGCTGGCCTTGAAATCACTATATAGCCCAGGCTGGCTTCAACTCATGGCAGTCTGCCTGCCTCAGCCTCCCAAGTACTGAGATTACAGATGTACACCACCAGGTATTGTTCCAATGAACATATGATTAAGTGAAACAGCTTTGCTGTTGATTAAGTGATCTAGAAAGGTCAGGCTAGCCACAGAGTACACCTGAAGGCCTAACTCTTTGAATTCTTTGATGGATTCGAAGTAAGGACACTTCAAAAGAAAAGTTTGAAGCATGATGTCTAAGGAAAGAAGCCATCGACACAACATAGCAAGTTCAAGATAATGGAGCAAGTGCTGATGTAGAAGCTGCAGCAAAGTGCTGTGTCTAGATCAAGCGGATCGACGCGGGGCGCTGCACTGAATAGCACATTTTCTGTGTGAAAAACAGCCTTAACAGTGGAAGACAGCGCAATCTAGGACGCCGTGACTGAAGAGAAGTCCATGTGGGTCTTTAAAGCTTCAGAAGACAGCCTGACTGTCCTGTGAGGGTTTAGCGATGACCAAGTGGAAGTCAGTGCTCATGTACTATCCTGAAAATGCTTAAGAATTACACTTCATTTCCTGTGCCTGTGCCTTGTAAGCAGAACAAAACCTGGGTGATAGCATGTTTGTTTATACCATTGCTCCGATGTCTTAAGCCCACAGCTGAGACTGCTCAGTGAAAAGAGCTTTCAGTAAATTTCTGCGAATGCACAAAGCACCTGGCTGCTCGTCGCCTCAGGAGACAGGCAGTGGGCTCGTCTCTGTGCCTGTTTCTCACCATCCGTTCTGCGGCCCACAGATCAAGGAATAGTCTCAGTTTTCCAGTCTTACTGTTTAAGACATATGTTTGCTAAGGCTGATAGGTGTTTTATACATGGCTGCTACGTAGTCCTCCTTCATAGATCTGGGGGAGAAGATCCACCGTTCTAGATGGAGTTATGAACATTCACAATTCGTGGGAAGCGCGTGATGCTCTGCATTAACGAGTTTGGGAGAAGCTGATTCCAGCCCTTGTGGATGGACTTGGAGGGGTTCAAGTCTTCAGAGAGGGAAGCAATCAGATGGAGTGAAACAGGGCTGGGGATTTAGCTCAGCAGCATAAGCGCCTGCTTTGCAAGTGTGCGGTCGTGAGTTCAATCCCCGGTACCAAAAAAACAGATGGGGTGAAACTTGCAAGAGAACCAGTGTGACTAGTAGAACCCGAAGTTGTGACAGTGCTGATACACTCTTGTGATAAAACATACATGAATGGAGATTGCCTCTTGTGGCTAAATAAAGTGATCTCTTTTTGTTTGTTTGTTTTATTTTGTTTTTTGGTACTGGGGATTGAACTCACAACCTTTTGCTTGCCAGGCAGGTGCTGTGCCACATCTTCAGCCCATAAAGTGATTTCTTGAGATGGAATATACTTCTTATGAAGATGCCATGCACATTTGGAAATTAAAACAGGGATCTAGAATACTACATAAACTATGTTAATTAAACAGCAGTTTCAGTTTCAAAAGAAGTTTTTAGAGTAAAATGCTATCAGATAGCATCAAGCTGCAGAAAACTTTTTGCAGGGGGAGAGGTACCAGGGATCGAACTCACAAGCTTGCACTTGTTAGCCAGGCACTTACACTGCTGAGCTAAATCCCCTGCCCCCTGCAGAAAACTTTTAAGAGCGGAAGGGTCAGTTGTGCAGTGAACTTGATTGCTAAGAAGTTGATTGCTAAGAACTTGATTGCAACTACAGCCTTGACTGGTCAGCAGACATCCACCCTGAGGCAAGATTCCTTGCTGAAGGCCCGGACAGTCCTTAACGTTTTAAGGCAATCACGAATTTCTTTTTGTTCCATTTTGTTGGTTAGGGTTTCGCTATGCAGTTCCATCTGGCCTGGACATACTATGCAACCCAGGCTGGCCCTGAACTCTCAGTGATCCTCCCAAGTGCTGGGATTACAGATGTGTGCCATCAAGCCTGGCTTGATACTTTTAATTATATGCATTCTTTTTTGGATGTAGGGCTACTTAATGGACTGTTGTATAATGAAAAGACAACTTTTACATGCCATGGAAAACAAAAATATTTGTGTGACTTGGTTTTTATAATATTCATTTTATTGCAGTGGTCCGAAACCAACACAGCACTTCCCAGGGAAGGGAGGTCTGTGTGTGATGACAGAGAGACGGTGCTGTAGCTTCCGAGTGAGAGCAGTGAAAGTGCTGACCAGCACTGGGGAAGGCTTTATAGCATGACTGTCACATCAAGCATCACGTTTGGCTGATACGTGTAAATTGCACTGCCCACTTTTCTGTTCCTGTAGGTTTTATGGGAGTTAGAAACCTCACGTCTCATAAATCACTTTGAAAAGTCCATGAAGGGAGAGATTGAAGATGATGATGATGAGTTATACATAGTGGACAACAATGGGGAGGCACAGCTGTTTGATTTCAGTGGCCAAGACTTTGAAAATAAGCTTCGAGTTCCTCTTCTCGAAATACTGAAATATCCTTACCTGCTTCTTCATGAGCGAGTTAGTGAGTATCTCGGGCGTTTCTCCACTTGTATTGGCTGGGTTATTTTTAAGCACTGGGGCTGGGCATGAAACTCATTGGCAGAGTGCATGTCTAGGCCCGGCTCTGATTCCCAGCACTCAGCTATGCACAGATGATAGGAATTGAGATTTACATGTTCATAGTAAAAGTTTGCTTGCTGCATAGCTTATTAGGATACTTGGTATTATTCCTAACCTTTTTTTATTAAGACAGTTTTCGAACATAGATAAGTGTATAGAGAGAACACCCCCTACCCCCATATAGATTCTAGAATTGTTAACTTTTTGCTGTCTTTGCCTGTCACGTATCTTTTTGTCTATTCGTTCAGTTAGTTTGCACTGTACCGTGTCTGTAGCAAGGTTCTTAATCACGGCACTGTTGAGAGTTCGGATGGGTGATTTCTGTGTTGTAAGGGACTGGGCCGTTCACTGTAGCATGTGAGGTAGCATTTCTGGTCTCCTCAGCCCACCAGTAGCATCCTCCTCCCTGGCTGTACTGTTGGAGCATCCAAAAATGTCTTCAGACACTGGAAAATGGCCCTTGGTCAGTGAGCAGGGGCAGGCTTCCCTGCGTTGAAAACCAGTAATCTGTCATAATTCTCACTCCTTGCCAGGGTGTAACAGTATGGCTGTCTAGCCCAGGGTTATTTGTGTTTTTTATGGGTCTCTTAAAAGTAATTCCTAATTGAGTATATCTAGTAAAATCATACTTTTAAAGCATCTGACATCCAGTCTGTATTCCTGTTTTCTCAGTAGGTTGTTAAAATGTTTTTTTGGCTGGTTTGTTTAGAGTCCAGTCAGGGACAACAACATGCAGCCATGAATTTGAAGTGAAGAGACCACATAGTTGCTCTATAGAAAAACAGATGTTACATTTTCTTGTATTAAACTTGTTTCTCTGTCCTTTTATTTCACTAAACTGAAAAATAAGATTTAAAGATTTGTTTGGAGAGATCATTCTTTCTAAATCAATATGTTCAAAGTAATTAGGTTTTAAATTCTAATAAAGCATTAAAAAATTTATTAAAGAATACTATATCCAGAAAATTAAATAAGCTTTGTGATTCTTTACACTTAGCCATCAGCGAGATCAAGAAGCTGAGCATTGCAGCACCCCAGCAGCTCCCTCCCCAAAGCCAGCCACTGGCATATCTTGCATATTAGGGGCTTACTGGCTTTTGAAACTTGGAAAAAGTTGAAGCTGCTTGATCCGATAGGGTAAATGGGTAGTTCAGGTACTGGAAGTGGGAGGTGACTAGTCATTTGGGGGAAAAGCCGACTCTTTCCTCGCTTCTGTACCAGGTATAATAACCTTGGTTGACCAAAATGCAAAATGTTATGGATTTGTACCTGTAACCATACTTCTAAGATACTGTATGGAGATAATTATGCCAAATATTATGAAAAAGTATACTAAAAGTCAAAATAATTCCCTTAGACACCTTGAGGTAGTAATTGAATAGTCTTTCTGGTGTAAATACTGTTGTTGCATATTAGCATTTGTATGCCTCTGTTAAGGAAAAAAGGATGAGCTTTTACATACAAAGCAATCAAGAAGCCAGATTTAGGGAATCTTGCTAAGTTGCTAAGAATGCCGCATTTACTGCCTTGCTTTTGTCTGTTTAGATGAGCTGTGTGTGGAAGCGCTTTGCAGACTGGAACAAGCCAATTGCTCCTTTCAAGTTTTTGAAAAGCACCCAGGGATCTATTTGTTTTTGGTCCATCCCAATGAAATGGTGAGTACTAGTGTTAGCCAGTGGAAGAACAAGCTTTATTTTTGTACATCTAGGTAGTTCTAGTAGAGGTTTTAGGTATTTTAAAGTACCTGCCAAAATTTTTTATTTTCTTATTTTAAATTTAATATGGTTAAGTAGAAGGTGCTAGGGATCAGAGAAGAGGGCATCCAGAGGGCAGGAGAATATTTCCTAATGGGGGATGCTTGGGACAAGTATGGAGTAATTTTTTTTTTTTTTTTAAATCGGTACCAGGGATCAAGCTGGAGTAATTTTCTTTCAGTTTGTTGAACTGAAGTGAGGGAAGAGGCTCTTTTTTGCTTCTCTTGTTGTCTGCCCCACTTAAAACACATGCAAATTCTTGTTAAAATATTTGAAAAAATTACTTTGCTAATAGATGAGATTTAAGGAGGTGGGCAGGAGGACCAAGGAATCCCTGGGTGCTAGAAACAAAGAGGAATATAACAGTCAGGACACTGGGCACGGAGCTGCAGAGGGCAGCCCGGAGCGCTGGGAGCTGGCAGTGGTGCCGTGCCGAGCAAGGGCTGTGGCCTGCCCGCCGCGTGGTGGGACAGCTGGTGCTGTAGCTGCTGTGTGCTTTGGCCCTCGTGGCTAGTTCCCTCATTGCACCAGTGCAGTAGCCGTGAAAGGCGTGCTTCACCTGCCCAGCTACGGTAAGGAGAAAAGGTCTCCTTCCCCTTTTACCTTCTTGCAGTAAAGAAAGCATGGTAATGCTGTCAAGATTCCATTAGAAGCAAAAATATTAAGACACTGTCTAGGCACACAGGTGGCGCACATCCCTAAGAAGGAAGAAAATCAAAACCAAATAGGAAAGGGAGAATGAAGAGACGTGGAGGTGCCAAGTGCTAGTGTTAATACACGTGGAAGACTCAGAAAGATACAGATCACAATCAGGACAGGTCCGGGAAATGATGGACACATTTACTGGAATTTAAGAGACTCCGGATTCTCAGAGTCTTTGTAGTGTCAAAGAGAAGAGAAGGGAACCCTCATGTTCAAACAGTGAAATTTAAGAACATCAAAAACAGACTGAAAAATCTCCAGAGAAGAACATAAGCAAAGATAAAAATGAGGTTAACACCAGATTTGTAGCAGTGTGTTACATGTAAGAAGACAGTAGTGTGTTATAGAGTATTGAGGAGAAAAAGCTTAAAACTGAGATTTTTATCTCCAGCCAAACTCAAACAGGAGGATATAATTACCATGTCATATAACAGGTCCTAGAAGGGTTTTTCATAAAAAGATGTGCAAAGAGAAGAAATCATCTTATGGAGATGAAGTTGACTACTGTGGTAGAATTTTCTTTAAAGTTCAATGAAAGTGAATCTGTCAGTAGTAACTTGGGATGGGTAATAATCAGCATGACACGGGATCGGTAAGCAAGGAGACCAAAGGCGGGGGAGCCTGGTGCTAAATTCTTACCCTAAGGGCACAGGTAGCTGTGGACTGTTTTTAGGAGGAAGAAATTTCTTTAAAAGAAATAGGAAAAGGGCTCATACATAGAAACAGACTAACGGTACTCATTTATTGCAGATGGACTGAATTTGTCCGTTGAATAATAAAGATCAGATTAGACTATCAAAGGAATGTCTAGAGAGATTCTGTTTCTAGGAGACATAACTGAAATGTAGGGGCACAGGCAAGGTTGATGGGAAGAGTGGGGAAAGAATGGGCAAATGCTAACGTCAAAACTGGTGAAGCATTAACAATGTCAGACATTTAAAAAGGGTAGGATAAGTTGAGTAGCTCATACAGTGATTAAAATAACCTGAAAACAGGTGTCGCAATTATTGGTAGAATGAAAATATTTAAAAATGTGTTTCTAAAAGATACCATCTTTTTTTTTTTTTTTTTGAAGATACCATCTTTTAAAAATGTGATTTTCACTCTAAAATATTTTGCTCATACTGTATTTCCTGTCTGATTGGACATAATTGTGTCTGTCTGTCTGTCTGTCTCTCTCCCTCTCTCTTTTTTTGTACCGGGACTTGAACTCAGGAGTTTGCTCTTGCCGGGCAGGCACTCGTGCTGCTGAGCTCTATTCCCAGCTCCATAATTGTCTCTTACATGACTTACTAGGGCTAATTTAACTCAGTAGCAAGTAAGATCCAACATTCTATTCTGTTAATATCTCAGGTGTCTTAAAATCTGTAGAGAGAATCCTGTTTTCATACCCTTGTCATTGCCATATGTCATTTTTGAACATCCTGTGTTACACATTTAGATTCGGCGTTGGGCTATCCTGACTGCAAAAAACCTTGGGAAAGTGGACAGAGATGATTATTATGACTTACAGGAAGTTCTCACTTGCCTTTTTAAAGTCATCGAGTTGGGCCTCTTAGAAAGTCCAGACATTTATACTTCTTCTGTCTTTGAAAAAGGGAAGCTGATTCTTCTGCCCACACACATGTATGATACCACCAACTACAAAAACTACTGGTTAGGTGAGTATTGTTCCTGCATTTTAGTAATTAGTATCCTGAACCGGAAGTGATCTCTGGTGATCTGTTCCAAACTGTTAAATACAGGATTTCTTGGTTCCCAGTTCATGTTCTGTCACTAAATTGCTTACCAGTTTTATGTATCAGTACTGTATAGTCGTTGACTTTGAGTAGGATTTGACATTACCAACTCTCTAGTGTGTAAGTTATTTCCTGAAGGCGACATCAGCATTGTTCATAGATTTGTACTGGCGTAAAATAGCTGTACCTTATCGATTTCAAGTCTTCAGGTCGCAGGCTCTAGGTGGCACTAGGTTTTCCTTTTTTAGTGGTTTATGAAACCCAGTATATCTGAAAATTGAAGGCATCGTAAATAGTTGATGAAACACAAGTTTGTGGTTGTTATCCTAGAAATTGTTTTCTGAGTTGTTAGCCTTTTCACCTTTTATACTCAAAATACTCTCAGATTGTATTGTTTGAGAACAGTTGTGTATGATTATCCAAGACTTAACTGAGAAACTGGATTCTATTTTTCATCTTTTCGCTTTATTATCTTTTTCTGTCCCCCTTGGCCAACTAAATCAGAGAAGGCATTAGAATAGTGTTATTTCCTCAATTCAAGAGAACCGTGAATGAATTATTGTAAATTACAGGTATTTGCATGTTGCTGACAATTCTTGAGGAGCAAGCCATGGATTCACTGTTGCTGGGTTCAGACAAACAGAATGATTTCATGCAGTCCATACTCCACACCATGGAGAGGCAGTCAGACGGTAACTCACTTCTAATGCTGATACACGGGGTGCGGTTCGAAAATGTCCATGTCACTGCAAGAATTGGAGTATTGTGTGGAGGGAAGAATTAACTTTTTTTTTTTTTGAGACAGTCTCATGCACTCTCCAGATAGATAGATAGGTAGGTAGGTAAATAGATAGATTGATTGATCTATGGATGGATCAGGCTGGCCTTGAACTCAGATTGGCCTCAGACTTCACAGTGATCCTCTTGCCTCTGTCTCCCTGAGTGCTGGGATCACAGACAAACATGCCTCACTGTGCCTGGCAAGAATTACATTTTTTATGACTTAGATTCCAGATCTGCTCTTTTAAATGGAAAAGAACCTTTCAGGCTTAATATCTCAAGCCTCAGTAGTCACACATGTCGAGGGCTGCAGTGTTGGCGCAGATAGAGAACATTTTCATCACCACAAAAAGTGCTGCTGTAGTTGGCCTAGAAAATGAGGTCTAAGACGTCTAGTCATTTTCCTTATGGAGATCTCAGTTTTCTTTTGCCGAACATTATATGGTATCAAATTAATCCTGGGGGTCTATCCCTGTAAATAAGTGTTTCTAATCTCTGAAGAAAGGACTCAGTAAATGCTAAGCAGGCCTGATTCAATGAAAATATAGTAAATATGTTTTATTCCTTCTTTTAGTTCCCTTTAAGTAACTCAACTGTGGATATTAAATTGTGGCCCACTTTTTAAAAACATGCTACTCTGTTTGATGGCTTATGTTTTTGTGCTGGATTGTTCCTCATTAAAGACATTGCTAATTCATTTGCCAGTATTTACTGCATAAATCATTTCTTGTCCTGTGGTTAACTGCACATGTAATTCTCCCATTTGTCCAGCTTACCTAGCTTTTTCAAAATGTGAGTCACCTCTTTTTAAAAATTCACCTGGACAGTTGAATGCAGATGTCTTGTGCTCTGGGTGGTTGATTTGGGGATGACAGTGCACAGTGTATGTACCGTTATTGTCCCCTGGGGGAAAATAAAAAAATAAAAATTCATAATTTTTCCACCGAACTACTTTGAGAGCACTGGTAGTTGCCACAAAGAATACAAAACATGTAAGGTCTATACAAATAACTAATTTTAGAAAACAGATTTTTTTTTTTTTTTTTGTCTTTTAGAGACAGTGTCTCACTATGCAGTTCAACTGGCCTTGAGCTCACTTTGTAGCCCAGGCTGGTGTCGAACTCATAGTGATCCTCCTACCTCAACCTCCTGAGAGCTAAGAGTACAGACGTGAGCCACCACGCCCGGCTGAAAGTAGATTTTTAAGAGGTCTAATGGAGGCAAAGTTGCAGGTACAGGTTTAGGGTGACTGAAGTTATCAGTAATAGAATGAGTTAGAGCATTTGCCTCAGAAGAATAGTGTAGGAAATTAAGTGACTAGGGAATTGTTAATGCAGAAGGAGGCATTTACATTGGACTTTTTTTGAGACAAGATCTTACTATGTTGTTTAGGCTGACCTTGAACTCACTGTATAGCCCAGGTTACCTCAAACTTGTGGTGATCCTTCTGCCTCAGCTCCCTGAGTGCTGGGATGACAGGTGTGCACCAGCAGCCTAGCCACACTGGACTTCTCAGGGTGGATAGAATCTTGATAGGTGATGCTAACAGGGAAAGACTGATTTGCTTTTGCTATCGTTTGTGATTGTGGGAATGAAAAAGTGGGAAAGAAACAGCACAGTCTTTATAAATTCTAAGCACTGTAATTTTTTGGAGACACTAAAAAGTTATTGAAGGAGCTGAGCATGGTGGCGCACACCTGTAATCCCAGCGCTCGGGAGGCTGAGGCAAGAGGGTTACTGTGCGTTTGAGGCCAGCCTGAACCGCATAGTGAGAGCTCATCTCAAAAAGACAAAACATAAAACAAGAAGCCACTGAAGGTTTCTGAGTAGGGCAGTGTCAGCCCATTGTGTATGTGGTGAGAGAAGGGGGACAGGACTGCAGAGAGGAGCCTGTGGACAGTGGGTTCCGGTAAAGCTGGACGAGAAGGGAAGAGGCAGCACCGTGCTGAGCAGTGGGTACACGAAGACCCTGTGTCTTTGCTGACCGTTACCAGCTAAGGGATTTGTTCCGTAACACCAGCCACACCGCAGGGGAAATCCACAGTCATCCTGAAGCAGATTTCCTTGTATCATAGACCTCTTTTGTGAATACCGAGTTTCTTTTTTCTTTTTCCCCTTTCAGCTTTTCTAGCTCTTGGAGTGAGAGTATACAGTTTCCAGGGGATTGAGGAGCTCGTTAGGAAAACGTGTTTCAGATGTGGCAAATGGTGGGACACTGTTTTTACCCAGTATGTTTTGGTGCCTGTCAGACAATTTGTTCTCCATTTTGATTTTTTTTTTTTTTTTGGTACTGGGGATCGAACTCATGACTGCGTGCCTGCCACGCAGGCGCTTATGCCGCTGAGCTAAATCCCCAGCCCATTTTGAATTTTTTTACAGACTTTTTTTAAACAGTCTTAAGCATTACTTGGACTTTGCCAGCTTTTGGAACTGTGGCCAGGCATGCTGGTGGACCACTGTAGTCCCAGTAGTTGGGGAGGATGAGGCAGGAGGACTGCATGGTCAGGTCTGGTTTGGTCAAGACCTGTCACAAAATACTAGACTACAATACAATATAGTGTGATTCAATACAGTACAACAAAACCCACTAGTATACAGCATGACACACAGGTGGCCTGGCTCAGCAATAGGTATTGATGATTTGATAGCCAATATCACAAAACCACAGGAAAACAAAAACTCTCAGTAAGTGTTGACATTGTTTTTTGTTTTGTTTTGTGGTGCTGGGGATTGAACCCAGGCCCTTGTGCTTGCAAGAGGAAAGTTCAGCACTGAGCCCCATCTCAGCCCCAGGCATTACTGTAAATTACTTGCTGCTTTGCTGTCAGTTTGCTGGCTGACCAGGTAGAGAATGCTTAACTGGCAGTACATTTGATTGTCTTGAGAACTTTTGTGATCCGGTAATTGTTACATTTTGTTTCAGATGACAGTGTGAATCCTTTCTGGCCAGCGTTACATTGTTTCATGGTGATTCTGGATCGGCTGGGATCTAAGGTCTGGGGTCAACTTATTGATCCGATTGAGGCATTTCAAACCATTATCAACAACGTGAGCTATAATAGAGAGATCCAGAGTATTCGGAACAGCTCTATGCGGTTAGTTATTTCAGTGTCAAGATGGGTGGTGACTGAGTCAGCAGGGGCTGTTTCTAGTTTCTTTTATCCTCTTCATTTCAGTAATTTGTACTTACTCTTAATATTCAAGGACCAAGTTAGAACCAGAGCCATATTCGGATGATATGGTGACTTGTAGCCAGATTGTGTACAATTACAATCCTGAAAAGACAAAAAAGGTAAAAAGCACTTTGAAAATTCAGATGATATTGTGTGAATGGTGTGTGTTTTTTGTAATCAGCTGTCTTTATGATGTGTAGCTGTTCTGAATCACTTGTTACATAAAGACCTGATTGAGTCAGTGTATTGTGCACAAGGGAAAATCAATTCTGACTACAGTTTGGAATATTTTAAAGTACACTTTGAGAAATTGGAGGGTCTGTGGGATGCGATGGGAGAGTGGCAGGCTCATAATCAGTGCTAGCTAATGAAAGGCAGGCCAGAGCACATGAAACTGTGGGAATTTGCCTTTTCATGAAAGTTTGATGTCAACATTCACCTTAGGTGTTTTTCAGTCGGATTTTATTGATGCATTTTAGATATACATATTGATCATGTTCATCATAGAGAATCTGTACCTGTACATCATGTAATCATTCTTTTTTCTCATTCCCGTCTTCCCTTCACCCCTCCTCCTCTCCGCATTGAGCTTTTTCCATGTTTTCCTTTGTTTTTTGTGGTTTTTTTTACTTTTCCCTTTCCTTTCCCCTCCCTCTAGCCTTGTTCTCCTCCCCATTTGAGCATTTTCTTCCTGTTTCACAATGCCTATTACACATTTTGGTCCTTATTTACACTTTTGATTTCTCATACCAGAGAAACTTTGGTATTCACACACGTGTCCGTTTTATGTCACTTGAAAGAGTGTGTCTTAGGGAGCAGCCATTGACCCGCCAATGTCTGGAGTGGATTCTTCTTTTTGCTAGAGTAGTGTTCCACTGTATAAAACCATGTCATCTTTATCCGCTCCCCAGTTGGTGGGTACTTGGGTACAAGGTTTGTCTGTTACAGACTGCACCTCTGTAAACATGGGTGTGGTGATCACTGTGGTATGATTCAGCTTATAGTTTTGATTTCCTGTGGGTTTATGTATGTTAGAAATAGCACATGAAGAAAAATAGGAAAGTTGAGGGGTACGTTTTGTTTTTAACAATTTCAGTGTTAATCCTATCACAATACTTATTTATATGAATACTGTTTTTTTTCCCATTTTAGGATTCAGGGTGGAAATCAGCCATTTGCCCAGATTATTGTCCTAACATGTATGAAGAAATGGAAACATTAACTAGTGTTCTTCAGTCAGATATTGGCCAAGACATGCGGGTTCATAACAGCACATTCCTGTGGTTCATACCTTTTGTCCAGTCCCTGATGGATCTTAAGGACCTGGGTGTGGCTTATATTGTAGAAGTTATTCATCATCTATACTCACAAGTCAAAGATGTCCTCAACCAGGCAGATGTTGTCTGTGACAAAGTCACTGAATTTTTTCTCCTAATTTTGGTTTCAGTGATTGAACTGCACAGAAATAAAAAGTGTCTGCATTTACTGTGGGTTAGTTCCCAGCAGTGGGTAGCAGCGGTTGTGAAATGTGCCAAGCTTCCAACCAGTGCATTTGCGCGGAGTTCTGAGAAGTCATCTGGAAGTTGTTCCAAAGGAACATCGACGATGGCACCACTGTCACTGCTGTCGGTGCAGTCTAACTCTGTGCAGCTGGCTTGTGTGCAGCTCATTAGAAGTCTCCTCAAAGAAGGCTATCAGCTTGGTCAGCAGACACTTTGCAAGCGATTCTGGGATAAGCTTAACCTGTTCCTTCGAGGAAATTTATCTCTGGGTTGGCAGTTGACTAGTCAGGAAACCCACGAGTTACAGACTTGTTTAAAACAAATCATTAGAAACATAAAATTAAAAGTACCTCAGAGTAGCACCTTTGCGGATCTGGCCTCTACCTATAAAACCCTACCTGCATCTTTTAAAGAAGAAAGTGGACAAATAAGAGAGAAATCTGAAAAAGACATCCACTGTCTGGAAAGTTCCAGCCTAACATTTTCTAAAGCACCTGTGAAAGCTGAGCCATGCCAAGTACAAGAGCATATTTTGATCAAAACAAGTAACACAATAGAGGGGGCGGATAATGAGCGAAATGATGTGAAGGATTTGAATGTTGAGGACCAGCTCCCAGCTGAGTCATGTGTAAAGCAGAGTAGTAGAAGCTGCTTTACCGAAAGAGCTAAAGTAAGTAAAGGGAAGCAGGTGTTTGTGAAAGAGAACTCTTACTGTGCGCCACACGCTTGGACTTCACAAGATGGTCTCGGAGGAGGCTGTGATGGAGGAATAGTATCAACACGTTCATTTGGCCCTGATTCTGGTGCTGAATCTCTGGAACAAGTGTCCGTATCAGATGAGGATTTCTTAAAGGATGATGCTATTGGAAAAACCTCAAAACCAAAGACTAAGGCAGAAAAAGATGAAATCTGTGCAAAGTTATCACATGTCATAAAAAAGCAACACAAGAAAAGTACTGTGGTCAGTAATGCTGTCAGTTTAGAGGAAAATCTGACAGTAGGTAACACAGAGAGTGTCTGCTCAGGGAAAGAGAAAGGTGTGCAGAAAGGGGGCAGAGTCGCACTCGGTCCGTCCTCAGACAGTGACAGTATGCTTGATGCTGAGAATGGAGAACCGAAGTCACAAAACAGTTCATTGCTGAAAAAAAAGCAGATAAAGATTGAAGAATTGGATATTTTTTCTTCCCATGGAAACAGTCATGAAATCCCGGAGTGTCACGTTGGTAGAGACTTGGTCTCATTTACAGAAGCGACCGACACTCTGGTAAAGAAGGCACCTCCCTGTAAGGAACCCGTCACCATACTTGAATCAAGAGATAAGGAAATTAGTAAGAGTGCAGGTCTGATTTTCTCTAACTTGGAAAAAGAACCGTCTCCTGGCATCAGCCCTAAGTCTGACACCTTAACAGATTCTCAGGTAGACAGAGACCTCCACAGATTATCTTTAATGGCTCAAGCCAGTGTTACTAAGTTCCCAGCAGATGTAACTCAAAACTCGTTCCAGCTGCAGAGAAAAGTAAAAGATGATGAAAGATGTCTCACAGCTCATCGTAATAATATGGACAGCTGCTGTGGACAAATTATTGTTATTTCAGATTCTGATGATGAAGATGAAGGACTTCTGAGTTTTGAGAAATACAATGAAAAAGACAAAATGTGCCTTAAAAAAGAACGTCCAGGGGAGCACAGTTCAGCGGTGAATATCGATGCAGACAAACAGCTCATAAAGGAAGAAAAGACATCATCTTTTCTGTTTGATGATTCTGATTCTCAGGTTTTTGAGTTTGAAAGTCAGTCTCAGGTGTTTACTGTTTGGCAGGACCAAGAAGTAAACAGTTCAGTCCAAGAGCAGGCAAAGTCATGTGTGACTAACATGGCTGATAGCACAGATTGGAGTTACGGTACAGGTTATGTCTCTGAAGAGGTCGCTCAGCAAGTGGCAGAGGATGGTGAAGAAGGCGTAGAACCACATAGTAGCAGTGTTTCTGTGAGGGGATCTCGTGAAGTTGAAGTGAAACATCATAAGAGAAAACAAGTAAAAAAACTTCGGACGGAAGATCCTCCAAGGCCTTCGTCTTCTGTCAGAAATGAGGACCAGTCTAACAGTCTTAATGAGAGGGCGCTTACTGAAAATGATTTAAAAAGTGCTGAGATAAGTACCACGACTCCCAGCTCAAGTGTTCAGAAAGCCCCTGCCAGTCTACAGACGAAGTCTCCCACGAAGGCGTGTCCCTCTTCCAAACCCGCTAGGAGAGCACCAGTTTCTAAAACACCCAAGAAAACACATTCAGAGGGCAAAAAAGGGCAGAGTAAGAGTTCCCATTACCTGAGCTGCAGGACAGCTCCTGCTATAGTGCCGCCGAAGAAAGCTCGCCAGCGGCCTGAACCAGCTTCAGTGCCTGAGAAACTTGGATTGAAAAAAGCTCCTCGGAGGGCATTTGAGTTGTCCCAGAGGTCTGAAGACTTCACAGATAGGTTACGGCATCATGGCAAAACTGTCGGAGCAGTTAGCACTCCAAAAAAGCCTAAGACAACTCAGAATCTCTCTGTCAAAAATAATAAGAGACTGCAGACAAATAAGGAGTTTCAGGTGCAAAAGCAGATAAGACAAAAATTGAACCAAAAAGGGAAAGAACCTTGTCGTGAAGGCCCAAATGCTGCAAGACCAGGGCCATGTAAGATACAGAATTCTGACGTTGTGCCAGCGCTTGTTAGGTTGGATCCCAGTTCTCTAGAACCTGAGGTGCTTGCTCACAGCAACAGAAAAGAGTTAGTAAAATTCATGCCTTCAAAACCAGAGGCCCTAAAAGCAGAATGTGTTTCTCAGATGACTGATAATACTCGTTTCTTGAACCAGCGTGATCCCACAGTGCTAAATGGAAGAGTTCAAACAGATGAAATGACTGTCTCTACCTCAGAGACCCCGTTAGGGGGAGGTGAGCTGGCAGGGCGTCAGGTAGCCGTGGTAACTGTGAAGGAGGCAGAACTGGAATCCAGTAGTGACACTGATGACGAGAATTTATTTTTAACCCAGCACGACCCTGAAGATATGGATCTCTGTTCACAGCTGGGTGAGAGTGGTAAACTCATTGAAGTGCTTCATGGAAAAGCTACAAATCCTATAGAAGAGTCTGTAAATTGGCCTCAATTGGCACAGAGTGGCACAAAGTGTAAGTACAAAGATTGTGCGGAAATCCTGAAAAACCAAGGCGAGTTTTGTTCGAGACACTTGGAAGCTAAAGCAGCGGATGAAGATGTTTTTCGTAAGCCTGGCTTGCCTCCTCCTGCAAGGAGACCTTCCACCACGAAGGTTTTTAGCTCAAGTAGTACTTCACGAATTGCTCGTCTCTCCAAGTCTTTGGAAAGCTCTCCAGAACTTCCAGCTCCAAAAAACAAATGGAATGGGGTGCTGTCCGGTTTGCAGGGGCCACAGCCTGTTTCCCTGGTGTCTCAGAAGCTGGTGGGTGAAGCCAACAGTTCTTGCAGTGTTCTGCAGACTCTGAGTAATTCCAACAGGCAGACTTATAGACTCCCCTTCAGTGAAGGCAACTTCTCTGCTTCCCCTCCAGTGAACATGGTTCTGTCACAGTCTATCTCTGACACCTTCATCAAAGAAGTCTTAAAGTGGAAATATGAAATGTTTCTGAATTTCGATCAGTGTGGACCCCCACCAAGTCTTTGCCAGTCCATCTCAAGACCGGTGCCTGTCAAATTTCAAGATTGTGGAGAGTATTTTAATGTTTTTTTACCTTTGATACTATTGAATACTTTTGAAACAGTAAGTACGCTTTGCATATTTGGCTTTCTAGACTTTGCAGCTTGCTCCCTCTCCTTCCAGTTGAGTGATCATTATAGAGCACAGCTAAAGTAACTGACCTGTTGGATTTAGGGGTGGCTTTTAGAGTCCATGGTGAACGGACGTTTAGGCCAGCTGCTTTATGTGCTGGCCATGCAATTTACCTTTTGCCCTCTGGAGTTGCAGACCTAGTTCAGCGTGCTGGTCTACCCAGTCCAGAGGTAACAGGAGGAAGTGTTGACCGTACACAGGTAAGGGATCCTTCTCAGAGGAGATAGCCTGCCATCTGCAGTTTTAACAAGTAGTACAGACTGCCAACTGCCATAGTTTTCTCAAGAGGTACATTCGTTGAACACAGTAAATTATAAGTTTCTCTTGAGGCATCTGTCTTCCCATCTGTGTCTCACTCATCACAACAGTTCTCTTGCTAACTCTGACTCCAGCATGTTGCATTCTGGTTTTTTTCCCCTTTACCCTGAGTAGAGTTGCCAAATAAAGTGCAGAATTCCCTGTTTAATTTGAGCCACAGAACTGGGTATGGTAGCATGTACTTGTAGTCCCAGCAGTTTGAGCGGCTGAGACAGAAATATCACTTGAGCCTAGGAGTTTAAGGCCACCCTGGGCAACACAGCAAGACCTATCTTAGAAAAAAACATCGCACCTCAGAAAAATAGTGAATATTTTAGTGTGAGTGTTCACCTGTGTTGTAAGGCATGGTTTGGCATTTTCAAGGCAGGTAAGGAGTTGAGTGAATTTTTGCTTTTTCAAGTTCTGTTAAAAAAATATCCCAATATGTGGTAACATTCTTACAAACAAAAGCAAAATTACTGAGGCAGATATTTATGAATTCATTCTCGTTTACCTAGATGCTTAATTGCCCGTTATGTACCTGGAGCTGCTCCAGGCTTGGGGGCGGTATGTGGTAAATAAGGCTGCTGGACGCCTGCCCGGGGGAAGGGGCCTTTCAGATTGGCATAAGGGCTCTGATGTGACCTACAGCAGGGGAACAGGGCGCTCTGGAAGCTCAGTCCCTCTGAGCTGATGGCATCTACTCAGACTAGAAGGGATAGAAGTCAGCCACAGTAGTAGGTTCTCGGCAGAGAGCAGCTGGGCATGAGTGGGGAGGGTCGGGGGAAAGGAGACGATGGCCCAAACGCCGGTCTCCTTACTGAGGTGCGTTGTTCACTGCGTGCAAGGTGACACTGCATGATGTTCTGGCCAGCGAGTCTTTACATGCACTTCACGGTTCCACTTTTCTCCCTGAGTTTCAGCCATTTCATGGGGCCTAAACTTGTACATGTTCACAGTGTGTTTTACTAGCTGGTTTATTAAAGATGGGAAGTTCTTGAAAGTTGCCCTCATCTTACAGCTTTTGTTGCTCTGTTGAGTTTGTTTCCTGTTCATTTTAATGTCTAGCAGTTTGTGTTAATTCCTTTTTTCAGATGAGCTGATTTCTGGCAGTCTACTCACGTTTAAGAACAGCAGATTAAAAAGTAATTTAGAGCATGGTTTCTTATACCCGAAAATAAAAACCAACTATCCATTAGCTTATAAGTGGATAAGCAAAGCATTGTATATCCATGTAATGGAATATTATTTAACCATTAAAAGAGACTAAGGTTTTGTGTCCTTTGATAAACCCTGGATATACTGTTTTGGTTTTTTTTTATCGGTACCAGGGGTTACCGCCTGCTTTCAAGGCAGGCGCTTATGCCATTGAGCTAAATCCCCCGCCCTGGATGTACTGCCATAATGAAAGAAGTCAGGTACAGAAGGCCACGTGGCGTCTGTAATTTTACCCATATGTGTTGTCCATAGAGACTAAATGCGGATGAATGGTAGTCAGGGAATGGGGGAGTGGAGTTGAGACTAACTGGTAATAAGTATGATGCTTCTTTTGAGGCGATAGAAACATTCCAGAATTAAGTAGTCGTGATTGCCTGACAGTGACTAAACCCATAGTACTGAACACTAGTGAACCGTACACTTGGAAAGCTGAACTGTATGTTGAATGAGATACATTTCCATGTTTTAAAATGTTAGAATAAATTTGCATGTTGATAGATTAAAAAGATGCTTAGGACAGCAGGTGAGACAGTATATTTAGCAGGACGAGGTACGTACGATGTCAGTGTAGCAGGGTGGTCTGCGCTGGGCACCCTCAGCCCGGGTGGACTTGCTGACTGTTGGTGTTTCAGCAGGAAACGCCCCTGCTCTCATGTCAGTGTCTTTGATCTTTGTTTCTTTTTCTGTCTTAGGTCAGATTTTCCAGAGAAGCTTGAAACATTTTCTGCAGCAGCTATGGGCCTGGCTAATTGCGGGAGAGGGTTAGGACCAGGTTGGAGGTTAAAGAAGGACCCAACGTTTAGTGTGGAAATGTCCTAATTCCCTGTGCTTTAGTGCACTCTGATTTTAGTCATACTTGTAGAAATACAGTTCTGCTGGGTGTAACTGCTTGGGCTAGCAGCTTTCCACATGAGGTGAGAACTACGGTGAGTGTGTGTGTATGTGTGTGTGTGGAGAAAAGGGTTAAGCTGGTAAGGCTGGCGTGAAGTTGAGGGAGAAAGCGAGGTAAACTAACATTAGAGAAATGGGCAAGAGCCAGGCAGTGTAGCGCCTTACAGGTTGCACCCTAGGGTTTCCTTTCCAGTTGATTGAGGAGGTTTTGGAAGAGGTTCTGGTGGCCAGTGTTTGTCTGGGGGGTGGGTGGTACATGCCAGGATGTGGTGGTTACGTGTCGCCCTTCGTTGCTGGTGGGAAGTAAACTCTAGAAAGGCACAAGCACAGGCACAGCAGGGCGGTCAGAGGCCGTCTCAGCAGTCCAGGAGGAGGAGGACCGTGGCTTACTGTGGGGCAGAATAGAGAAGAATGAGTATATTTGGGGGAGATGTGGAGGAAATAGGACTTGGTAATGGGCTGGATGTGGGAAAAGAAGGATGATTCTTGGATTTGGGGCTGAAGAATCTGGATAGATCATGATTCTGTTTGCTTCTTCCTGGAAGTGCATTGCCAAGGCCAAGGGTATGGCTGAATGCATCAAACTCACATGGATTAGGAGACCTCCCTGGGGCCATACGGCGTGCATGGGTTCTCAGTGTGGGAAGGAAAAAGCAGACCAAGCTAGAGTTTCACAGACGGGCACTGGAGTAGAAAGGAACGTTTACGATGCCGTGTTTTTCTTCTCGTTGTTGTGGGCTAGAACACTACGCTGATACTACCTCATGGCGCAGGCCAGAAAGTTGCAGCTAGCTCTTGCCAGCCAGAAGCAGCAGGCAGGTAGAGTGGCACTGCACGTAACACCTCAGAGACGCGCTGAATTCCTTCACTCATCCCTCCTTCCCTCGTGTCCCTGGCTGGATGATTGTGGCTCAGGGGTCTGAACTTGGAAAGGTCAGCACCAGGGTCCTCGAAGAGACTGCAATACTGAGGTGCTTATTCGTCCTCCACTCATCGGCAGAGGACTCAGCTAGGTGGCGCTGGGAGGTAGCCTTCTGCTCCCGGGTACCTGTCCCGCTCATGCCAGTTTGCATCCTCCAGTAGTACAGAGTCTCTGAATGAAAAGTAACAAACCGAGCAGCATAGACCAGATAGGCGGATGCTGGGGAGTTGTCAGACGAAGAGTGGAATCCCAAGCATGTTAAGCATTTCCAAAGGGGAGAGAACACGGGGCGCGTCCGGGAAGCAGGAAGGAAAACTGTAGAGAACAGCAAACCGGAGACAGCGGGGATGGAAGAGACGGCCGTCCAAATGAAGGACTCAGTAGACAGGTCATGGTGTGTAGATACAGCTGGGAGAAGTGAGGAAGCCAGAGAGACAGGAGTCGCTCCTCCCAGTCGCTCCTCCTGTCGCTCCTCTGTAAGGTGTAGGGCAGGGGGAGGAGCACAAGGGAAAGCGGCAGGCCGGTCGGATAGAGCAGGCTCAGTGTGTACGTGTGAGGGGTCTTGGGAAGAGACAAAAAATAAACCCAGGCGATAAACTGAAACCCCGGTAGAATCAGCGTTCGGGTATATGATTTCCGTGCAGGCGCTCACATAGCGCTGTACCCGTTAGAGATGGGGGGTGCGTGTGATGCTAAGCAGAGCTGCGGCCCCTGGGGCTTAGCCTGGGCCTCTATGCAGGGCACGTGAAGGCTGCATTTTAAGAGCCACAGGGGAGGACATTTGGTCCTTTATTCAAAATGGGGAGAGGGAAAATGTCACATTGTAAAGACTAGCCAGAAATTTTATGTAACTGAAGCTAAAATTCAAGCAGAAGTATTTTGGGGAAGCTGATAAACTTGAAAATGTGTAAGGAAAAGTAAAATTGAAAAGAACAGCATCATTGGGGTAGTAGACAAACTTACCTTGTCTCGTACATAGATATTTCTGAGTCAGAGCAGCAGACAGGTAGAGCGGCATAGGAAAAGACCCGGGGGAAGGAGAGTGGGGACCACGGCAGACCCATGGGGAATGAGCGCTGCGCATGTGGCAGCCTAGAGGGTGCCACAGGTCAGCAAGCAAAGGGTGCAAAGGGGCACTGAGGAAGCTGGCCTTCCCCGCTGGGAGAGATGTTAGGCTGGCCTGTACTTCACACCCTGTGCATTTTAATCCAGCACACACAGTAGCCCTCCTTTATCTGTGGCTTCACAGCTGTGGTCCAACAGTGTTGAACGGAAATAGCCTAGAAATACGCATTTCATGAGCTTTAATAGTGCCCATTCTGAGTAGCACAAAGAAATCCAGCCCAGGGTGACAGGGCCACAGGATGGCAGTATTTAGAGCTCATTGGAAGAGGAAAGTTAAAATATTCAGAGATTTGCAAAACGTTACTATGTGGAGAACTTTTGTGAAATGACAAAAAAGTAAAGAAGTCAGTAGGTGGACAACACATAGCCAGTTTGTAGGAGGGAAGACCAAGGTGGTGGTTATGATTTGTGTCTAGATGTCCCCCACAAACCCCCATGGGGTCATAGGTTCTTTTGGAAGTGGCTGAATCTAGTGTGTGTGATTGTAGTGCAGCGTTGGGAGTAAGCCTGGGTCAGCTCAGTCCACTGATAGGATTGGCATCGCCCTAATCCCAGTAGACTGGATACAACGTAAGGGACAGACAGAGATGTGTCTCCCGTTCCCTTGTTGCTTTTGCTGCCTTCCACCACCATGAGCAGTTGCCCCTCTGCCATGTGCCACCCTGCCTTGGAGCCAGCCCCTTAGGGACTGAAAGCTATGGAACTGAACTAAATCTTTCCTCCTTCAGCTTTGGGGGTCAGGTACTTTGTCTCAGCAATGAGAAAAGTAAGACAGTGCTATGAAGTATGAAACGTTACTCGGACTAAAACGGTAGGATTGGTGCGCCACGGCGTGCGGTCCTTTGTAATTCAGTGGTGTGCTCTTCCTCCTGGGTAGGCGAGCTCATCAGGAGGACACGCACATGGCCGGCCACAGGGAGTGTTTATGGTTTACAGCAGAGTCAGAGCCAGCTGCGACTGATGAGTAAGATCCAGTGCTTCCTGTCTAGGGGGTGTGGACTGCGCAGCAGGCACTACCTGAGGGCTCAGAGAGCACGCGGGTTGGGAGGGGAAGCTGACTTAGAGCACAGGACTGTTTTATGTAAATCACATGTTCGCGGCGTTGGGTTTTTCAGTGACACTAATACCAATCAGTGCAGTAACGGCGTCCCAGCTGGATGCTGTGATGGTATAGGGACACAGGACAGTTGCAGTCAGAGGGCCCTTGCCTGGACTGATGATGCTAGGGTGCCAGAACTGAAGATGTGGATTAACTGAGCACTACAGGGGAGAAGTGGTGACAGGAGGTCATTAAGCGTGGTGGTGGACAGGTTTGGGGCAGGTGCAATTAAAGGAGAAGCCAGGTGTAAAAGCGAGTCGGGGGAGAGCTTTAGAAACAGTGCAGTGAAGGGGAGCGGGAAGGAGGAGGCAGAGCTGTGGGCATCGGCGGCGAGGAAGGGCGTCTGTGTGCGTGTGCAGTAGCTGGCTTGTGGACGGGCGTGACAGTAAGAAATGGGTCTAGGGAAACAACCAGTTCTGGGAGGTTAAAGAGGAGGGTCTGGAACCCGGATCAGTGAGTTTGCTGTAGCGTGGAGAAAGAGAGGGTAGACATGGGCCAAGTGCCGATTTCTCTGTCCCTTCTGGGCTTTTGTTTGCTTTTATTTCATAGAAATAAGGACCACTGTGGTGGCATGAACTAAGCCAGTGCTGCAGGAATTGCTTTGCCCTAGAGATACAGCTGTCGTTTTGTGATATTAAGGGTTGAATCTTGGGTCCTGAATATGCTAGGTAACTGCCCTACCGCTGGGCTGCAACGCCAGCCCTTATTTTACTTCGGAGACAGGATCCCGCCAGCTTCCCACGCTGACCTTCAACTTGATCTTCGGGCTCAGTGTGTGTCTGGAGCACCTGGTCTACAGGCA
Organism: Hydrochoerus hydrochaeris; assembly: GCA_004027455.1. Classification (NCBI taxonomy): domain Eukaryota; kingdom Metazoa; phylum Chordata; class Mammalia; order Rodentia; family Hydrochaeridae; genus Hydrochoerus; species Hydrochoerus hydrochaeris. The sequence goes on along the minus strand of PVLA01010464.1, from coordinate 29,469 downwards.
TGTGCCCCCCCATACATGGCTACAGCTGGTTTTCAGTGTAATTTTTTTGCTTAAGAGAATCTTCTTGGTAACACATCAGTGTGTAACAAGTGCATTGAGTAATGCCATAATATTAAAATACTTGATCTGAAAAATGTTAAATTGACAAATTAGGGAGCATTGTTTTGTGGAATAATCCATTCTTCATAGTTTCTGGGAAAAAAGAAAATTCATACTTCATTGGAAGATGAGGCTTTACTAGAGAACAGGAAAGAAAAGAAACCTGTTATTTTAGTTACAGTGTTTCATAAGGTGGCTATAGCATTATTGCTCTACTTTAATATTTGAGAAGCCACTGAATGCATGTCAATTTCAGTCCTTGTATATTATACATATTATATAACATTTTAGCTTCTTTGTTTCTTTTTTGTGGTGCTGGGGATCAAACCCAGGGCCTTGTACATGCAAGGCAAGAGCTCTGCCCTGAGCCGTAGCCGAGCCCTTGTTTTAGCTCACGTGTCTCTCACATGTTCTTCCATTCAGGGAGCTTGTGTGCTAACTCTCTGCCTGGTTTCTCATTCTCTTAGCCTAGTGTGTTCTTCAGCCTTGCTGCTGTTCAGCCTGACGAGGACTAGTTCCTGCCACTTAGGGGTTTTTAATTTCCTGGATCCAGTTGGGCTCTGGATGTAAAACCATCGCATGCGATGTCAAGCCTGGTCTAAGGAGTACATCCCTTAGGAGTTCGGGTCTAGCCCAGTTTTCTCTGTGCCGGCTCCCGAGGTTCGGCAGTCGCTGGCCCGAGTCAGAGCTCTTCCTGTCTGACTTCCTCGCCGCCTCTTTTTCCTCCCACCTTCCCTGCTTCCTGCAACACGGGAACTGTCTAAGGTCACCTCTGCGGCCTCAGGCGGATTTCGTTGTTGTCTAAGAGGAGCAGTGATGTTTTACTAATCTACCTTTTTCTTTCTTACTCTTTGTTGTACACAGCAGGATGCATCTGTGTAGCTTTGCTGAGAACTACTGTGTCATAAATGCACCCTTCAACGTGTGCATTTGAATTGCTGTCAGTAAACCACAGTCCAGTTTTAGACCGTTCCGTGGTGCTTAACACGCTCTCCTGCCACGTGCAGTGCAGTGCACACGCCATTCCAACCACCAGCCCCAGGCAGTGCTGACAACGCAGCATCTGTGTATGCCGTCTCTTGCATCTGGTTCCTTTCAGTTACTGTGATACTGGAGGTTCATCTGTGCGGGAGCTTGCATTGCTATTTCTTCTCAGCTTTGTATTATCAGATGCAGCTCCACTGTATACTCAGGTGCCTGTCCAGAGAGACATACCCCATTTGTTTATTGCTTCTGGGTTTTGGTGGTTGTGAATATTGCTGTGCTCTGAACATACTTTTGCTCTAACCCCACTGGTAATGGGGATTGAACCAGAGCCTTCACACTGAGCTGAACTGAACTGAGCTGCTGCCCCAGTCCTTTTTTATTTCTGATTTTGAGACAAGCTTGCTAAGTTACTAAGTTACCCAGGTTGGGTTTGAACTTGTAGGCCTCCTGCGTCAGGCTCCAGAATGCTGGGATTACAGGCATATGCCGTCACACCTCGCTTAGAAGCCTCTTGGAAGGTGATCCTGTCACTTAGCATGCTGCAGTGTATTTTGGAGGTCAACTGGGTGATACAGGCTGATTGTAACTGTCATGGATCAGAATCTGACCTTGTGAGCAAGAACCTCAGTGTTCTTTCTCCCCGCCGTTATCCGCAGCATGATGTTTGTGGCGTCTTGGCTCGTTTTAGGGCAGAAGCAGCTTGACACCAATAGTCTTCAGTGATACATTAGAGACCAATTACAGACTTAAGTACTTAAATGACTGAAGTGTTTCAGTTTGATAAAACTTGTAAGACGTAAGGTAACTTGTTTTAAAAATCAGGAGCATTAAGTGACTTGATGCATACCAGTAGTCTCGGCTTGGCGTGGGAGTCTAATTCTGGGAAGATGCTCAAGGGTACATCTGGGTTTGGGGCTTTGGCAAATTGGGAGACGGTTAAAAACCATCAGGAAGACATGCCATGACACACTGGCGAGAAACTGCAGAGGTCTGTGGCCCTGCAGTCCTTGGAGCATGGGGAGCTGTGGCTGGCAGGAGTGCCCGTCTGCCTGTGAGGCAGTGACCCCAGGGCTTTGGGCACAGGCAGTGCAGCAGTGAACCGGGGGTGCAGTTTTCACCTTTCAGAATTTTAAATGACCTTCAGCTCAATTGGACAGGGCAGTTTTAGACTTTTAATAAACTGCTGTAAGTTAATTTTTAGGTTGTCACTTGGGATTCTAGGTTCACAGTTTTAACTCTTGCTTACTTTGGAAGTTTTACTGTTTAGCATGATTTGCAGAATGTTTTTGCTTTCTCAATTTGCTTTTTTTGCTTATATAGGTGGCTCAGGAGTGGATGAGCTCTCCAAATAAAGAGAATTTCTATCAGTTGCAATTACGAAAATTTCCGGCTGATTATAAAAAAACCTGGGAATTTGTAGGTAAGGTCTTTCTTACACAAGTTGGAATATATGAGAATAACTGGACATTTCTACTTCAGAAGAGATATCAATGTAAATTGAATTTTCTGTTTTTTGATCTTTTTGTTTGTTTTTTTGGTTCTGAGGATTGAACTCAACCTCACGCTTGCTTGCCAAGCAGGCACTTTTGCCACTGAGCTATATCTCTGGCCAATAAATTGAATTTTCTAAGATTTAGGTTGGTTTTGTTTTTGTAGTACCGGAGACTTAACCCAGGGCCTTGCACACTAGCAGGCAAGTCCTCTAGCACTCAGGTACATTCCCACAGTCCAGGACACAGCACGGGTTTTTGGTTTGTTTTTTTTATACCAGGAACCAAACTCAGGCAGGCACTGTGCCACTGAGCTATATACCCAGCCTGGAACACAGGTTTTTTTTTTTAAGCTAAATTTGCAGTTTATTATAGAAATATGTTTAAAGTCTTAATGAGGAGGCTATTGCAGCGATTTGAACATAAGTTTCATGCTTTTCCCTGCTCCGTAGCTAGAATCTGTAGGCTAAAGTGTCAGCGCAGGCTGGGGCGGGAGCCGGTGTGAAAGGGCTCGCGGGGTTGCATGATGGTCTCTGAAGTCTGTCCTGTTCATGGTTGGTTTGAACCACATGTCACTTTCATGTATCAGTTTTGGGAAAGTCAGACATTCAGACTTTTTACATTGAAAGGTGTGAGTCCTCTTTTTGCCCCTCTCCATGGGAATCTGTCCAGCCTTGTAGGTCCATTTAAGAGAGAAATGAGCAAATGAGGCTATTTTTGGGAGAAAACTATAATGTGTTGATTATGGACCATCTGGGTAATACCATGGAGTAGCGGAATAGGTGTCGCCGGTAACGGTCACCTTTCAGAGGTAATCCCACTGAGGCTTGGCGTGCATCTGACGGCTCGACTTTCCTGCTCTCAAGGGAGTGTTTTGAGTGTGTGTGTTGGGTTCACTTATTTTGTGACATTTTTCATCACCCATTCAGCAAATATTTGATGACTTTATTGGCCTGATAATAGCTATTTCTTTTTTTTTTTTTTTTTTGTACCAGGGATTGAACTCACGACCTGCACTTGCCAGGCAGGTGCTTAGGCCGAGAAGCCGAATCCCCAGCCCCTGTTTCTAGAAGCGGGATAGGTGGCTGTGAATAAAATATGAGATTCTTGCCTTTATGAAACTTATATTCTACTTCTCATGTAATACAATTTAAGTGTCTTCACTGTTACTTAATAACAGTGTATTTAATAGTCGTTGTGACTTTATTATAAGCATGTTCCATAGTTCATTCAACCACTGGTCTCTAGTCCGACTTGAAAAGTATAATTTTTCAGTATTACAAATACCCTGAATAAGTCCCTTTGCTAGATGAAGCCTCGTGCGCATTCGAAGGCTTTAATGTGTATCGCCTGTGCTGGCCAGAAGGACACCAGTGACATTGGGGCACGGGGATGTGCGTTTGTCTCATGTGCTGATTTAGACCTTTTTTTCGGTTCTGTATGTAAGCATGCATGTCACTTACTATTGTATTTTTTGTTGCCAAATGTTTACAGGTTGTTCTGTTCTTGGAGTTGTGGGAATAATTTTACTATTGTGTCCTTTCACTTTTCTTCTGGTAGAGATTTTTTTCTTAATTTGTATATGTTGTTGCAAACCTTTTATTTTAATTTTTTTTTTTGGTTTCCTTATTCCCTTTTAACTTGTCATTTTTGAGGCATAGATAATTTTATTCTTCATGTATTCATAACTACCATCTTTATTTCTTCATTAAATACTGAAATGTAATAATAACCACAAACATGCAGGCATTGTGGAACAAGTCCCCCTCCCGCGCCTGCGAGCAGGGAGGGCTTTTATACCTCATGTAGTGTATTCTTGCACTCACGTAGGAGAGTGACATGCTGCGGAGCTGTTGGGGATCTGGCTGGGAGGCCGAGGCCGGTGGCAGGGCGGCGGGGTGGTGGGGCGGCTCCTGGCAGGGCTGTTTCTTCTCCCTTTTTGCTTCTGATTTGGCTAAAACTTTACCTTAACCCTGGGAACTGATCTAAAGTTCTTTTCCTCCCACTTGGAAGAGAGAACTGTATAAATTTGTACCCTTTTGTGTCACCCAAGTCACCTTTCTGAAACTTTATGCCTGTGCTCCTACCTGTGGGAGAAAACAAACCCCAGAGGTATTACAGGGCCGTGCTTTCTCCTCTCACTAGCCAGCCTGGCCAGAGTCAGGCCAGGGGAGTCTCTCCACCTAATTAGCTCTCTTGGTGTTGAATCTGTTTTAAATTTCACAGGGAGGCTTGGTATGTTAGTGCCATTAGGAGGCTGAGACAGGAGGATCACAGGTTCAAGCCCATCCTGGGCCTCTCAGTGATTTAATGAGACCCTGTGTTAAATATTTAAAAAGGGACTGGGGATTCATTCCGTATTACAAAAATAACAACCCCGAAAAATATCCCATGATTAATTTTTACTTTTTTTTTTTTGCACTGGGAATGGAACTCATGATCTTGTGCCTGCAGGCAGGTGCTGTGCCCCCGAGCTGTGTCCGGCGGGGTGTTTGCCTTCCTAACAGCGTTCCGGCTGCTGCTGGTACCTGGATGACTTCTGAGTTTACCCAGATGCTTGTCATGCTCCACCCTTTCCCCTAATGCTGCTTTTAGTGACTTAGGAGTGTTCTTGAAAGTCTCAATTCTCACCCCAACTCTGACGGGAGGGTCCCCGATATCCTCTGCCTCCACATTTGATGACCAGCTGAGAAGACTCAGGCCTTAGCGTAGCCATGCAGCTGCAAACAAGGACAGTAGAGTCAGCAGAGGGCAGAGACATTTGGGTGGAGCTCAGAGGCGAGCAGGCTTCCGGAGCCCTCCCCAGGGGGTGCCCAGGGCCTTCCCTGCCCCATCAGCCACCGAACTGTGCTGGAGACGCTCTGTGGACACTCCACAGCCGAGGTGCCCTGTGCCCAGCAGAGCCCACAGTGCTAGGCCCCTGGGAGGGGTGTGGCGAGCGCTCTGTTGTTTTCGCACAGGGGTAAACACTGCCAGCCATTCCTGGACGCTGCGCCTCTGACCTAAAATTGGAGCTCGCAGACGCCAGCCGGCGGCAGCCTCGCAGGCCAGCCTCTTACAGGGACAGCGGCGGCAGTGCTGCTGTCCGCGCTGGGAGGAGGGCGCTTCTGTTGAGTCCAAATCCAGACGTGATTGTGGAGGCTTAGAGTGTGCCAAGCTCAGCTTCAGTAGGGAGTGCCATGTGTTGTGTCCCATTGGCAGGGCGTGAGAAGTCACACTGGCCCTCGCCTCTACCAGCACCGTGCTGTTCCTGTCTCGGCCGTTAAGATGCGCCTGCACGTGGACATGTGGGCTGCCTGTGGTGGTCTGTTCTGCAGTAGTCTCCCTCGGGAGGTCGGACACTTTCCCTTGTGTTTAGCCGGTGCTCAAGCAGCCTTTTGGGGGAAGTGCATTTCTAGGCTCCTATTTTTTCTGCAGGTTGTATTTTCTTCCTGATAATTTGTAGGAGCTCTTTGTATAACTGTAAGCCATCCTTGGTTTTGCTTTATATTTTAACTCGGTTATTTCATTTTTAGTAAGAATTTCTATTTTCATTTTATTTATTTATTTATTTATTTATTATTGGTACTGGGGATTGAACTCATGACCTTGTGCTTGCCACGCAGGTGCTATGCCACTGAGCTAAATCCCTGGCTAGAATTTCTATTTTTAACATAATAAATGCATCAACTTTTTATGATTAATAATCAGTGTCCCTCCCTCCCTCCCTCCCTCCCTCCCTCCCTCCCTTCCTTCCTTCCTTCCTTTTTGTCTTTTTGAGACAGGGTCTCTATGCAGTTCAGGCTGCCTTGAGCTCACTTTGTAGCCCAGGCTGGTCTTGAGCTCACAACGATCCTCGTGCCTCAGCCTCCTGAGTGCTGGGATTACAGGCATGAGCCACCACGCCTGGCTAATGTGTCCCATTTCTTATATGAAGATTAACAAACCTTTCTCTGGTGCAGGTGTATTTTCTTTATAGAACAGGGGTCATCAGACTACAGGCTTGCCAGCCTCTGTCCTGTGTCTTATTTTTCTACTGCTATTGAGCATTTTTCATTTTAAAAAGGGTTATAAAAGGATTATGCAGCAGACACTATATGTGACTCCCCAAAACAATTGCTGTCTGGTTCTTTCAGAGGAAGTTTGGAGACCCCTTGTCTAGAAGTGTGACTGTTTTGTAATTGATGGGGGTTTTTTAATGTTTTTTTGGAGGGTGGTACTGGGGATTGAACCAGGGGCTTCACAGTGCTACGTCTCCAGCCCTTTTTTTGTGTTAAGATAAGAGTTGCTATGTTGCCCAGGCTGGGTTCAAACTTGCAGTCTTTCCATTATTATTTGGCTTTATTTTTTATTTTTTTATTTAAAGAGGATCAAAAGCATGTAAAGGGTAGAGATAAAACAGTATTGCAAAAAAAGAAAAAGATAAGAAATCACTAGTTGATAAATTACATATTGTCCTCTTAGAAATGCTACAAAATTAAAGCATACAAAGTAGATAGTCAAACAGTGAGAGTGTAAACAGCTACGCATGCATGAGTCTCTACATGTATTTCTATGCTTTCTGTATTAGAGGGAAAAACAAAACTTAGCAAGACAAAACAAAACAAATTCCTATAAAAACATGAAGCCAAAAAGTCATATAAAACCATAGTACAAGGTGATCTACAATGATTGCTGTGTTGTTTCTTATTATCTTCAATAGAATTGTCTATATCATCAGGCTAGTTGGCTTTTTTTTGAGTTGGAGTTTCTCACATATTCTGGAGAAAATTGATTAGATTGTATTTTGAAAATATTTTCTCCTAGCCTGTGGACTGCCTTTTAATTTTCCTAACAGTGTCTTTTGAAAAGCAACAGTTTTTATTTTGATGGTAGAGATTATCAGTTTTTTTCCTTTCATAATTCATACTTTTTATGTTGTGAGACATGTTTGCCTAATCCAAGATCACAGTTGATTTTTAAGTTTTGTACTTTTTCATGTTTATATTGATGACCATTTTCAAGTTTTATTTTTGGGTATGACATGATGTAAGGGTTGAGAATTTTTTTTTTTTTTCTTAAACAGATACCCTGGTTGAGTTTGGTGGCTCACGCCTGTAATTCCTAGCACTCAGAAGGCTGGGGTAGGAGGGTTGCCACAAATTCGAGGCCAACCTGAACTACATAGTGAAACCTTGACCTAAAAAAGATGTCCAGTATTAGTGTATTTGATGGAGCCTTCCCCTGTTGAATACGCGTGGCATGGTTGTCAGCATCTCAGTTGACCTGGATGGGGACGTGTCATGGGTCACTTTTTCTATTCTATTGGTCTGTGTCTGTACTAATACTAGTACCATCTTCTCGATTGTTATGTTATAAAAAGTACTGAAATCAAAATCTAACCCTTCCAGTTTTTTAAAGAAAGTTATTTTTCTTGTTACATACTTTTTAAAATTTGTAAATTTCTTTAAAAATGATTCCTGCTATTTGACAGGGATTGCTTTGGAATTAGGCATTTATTGGGGAAGAAAGACTCCTGTCTTTAGTTCACATATTTCTCTTCATGTATTTAGACTGTCTTTAAGTTTTTTTCAATTTTTTCTGTGCTGTGTGGGATGGAAGCAGGGCCTCACATGTGCTGGACAAGTGTGCTGCCGCTGAACTCTGCTCCAGTCCTTCATGGTAGTTTGAGGCAGGGTTTTGCTGAGTTGCCCCTGCCGCCCGCCAGCCCTGACTGAGCCTTGTGGTCCTCTTCCCCCTGCCTCCCAGGCGCCTGGATGAGGCTCCTCCCCCGTCCTCAGTTTCTCTGCACACACCGCCGCAGCCTGTGGTGTAGCTCCCTCCCTTTGGCGTTTCTGACTGCCTGGCCCCGGTCCTTAGTGTTTCAGAGCAGCCTGTGACTGCCACGTTCCTCAGTTGGTACTGAACTTCTTCGTTCCAGTGTTCCCTGGTTTCTAAATCCCATGTAGTTTTTCCCTGTCCTTTCCCTTTTTAAAATGCATCAGAAGATTCCATTCTTATCTGCATGTGTATCTGTTTTCCAGATTTTTTCCTAAGATTCTGAAAGCATGCAACAAGAGAATCTTTTTTTAAAAGCCAGAGTAAACTTCAAGGAAATAAAATGTATTAACTGCTTCTAAATATGATTTTACCTATTTTGACTTTACAGCCATTTTAAAGAAAAATTTTATACTATCTTATAGTTAATAGTTTAAAATTTTTATTGGATTAGATGGTTACCTTAAAGTTTATACATTCCACTAGGGCTTGGGCTTCTAGACCTAGAACAAGGTTTGAATTTTCTTTTCTTTTCTTTTCTTTTCTTTTCTTTTCTTTTCTTTTCTTTTCTTTTCTTTCTTTTGAGACAGGGTCTCTCTGTATAGTGCAGGTTGGCCTTGAACTCATGGCAGTCCTTCTGCCTCAGCCTCCTGAGTGCTGGGATCACAGGCATGTGCCACCATGCCTGGCAAGGATTGAATTTCTAGGGACTGGGGATTTAGCTCAGTGGCATAAGCACCTGCCTTGCAAGCACGCAGTCGTGAGTTTGATCCCTGGTACCAATAAAAAAAAAAAAAAGGATTGAATTTGTATTAGACTAATCTTATTTAAATAATTCTATTATGAGTTCCATGAATGCCAACTTCTTGTTTTCTAGTGTATCTGAAAGAATGTGAACTGGCTAAACAGTCTCACCCGAAGGAAAATGATTTGGTGTTTTTGTTTCCTGAGAGACTAAGTGGCGAGAAGAACGAGGTAGAGAGAAGTTGCATCCAAGACCTCTGCGAGTATCACTGTGGGTACATTCACAGGTTCCGCCGCACGTCAGTCAGTAAGTAGAGAGTGAGGCATTGACAGTGTGTGTCAGACACGGTGGCAGCTTGGGTCATGAATGCTTTTGTTGGCAGATGATCTGGTTCACAAACAAGCTGTCGGCAAAATTTTGTTTGTGTTTGTGAGCTCTGCGTTGGGTGACGCGTGAGCACGGGAACACAGGTGTGGCCATCTTCTCCAGACTGGGGCACATGCAGTTCCTGAGCAGGGGGCCACTGCGCAAGCCCCCTCCCACTGGCCCCACGTGTGCTTTCCCAGCTTTGTATTTGCCACACATTTACCAAACAGCGTTAGCTGGTGCTGTGCCAATCAGAGGGCCTGTCCAGCTTTTCCTGGCCTCAGATCCTGCGTTTATTCTGTAGCTTGACTGAAAAGCATTCCTCCACCTGCCATTGTGGTGTGACTGCACAGAGCATTGGAAAGTCACCTGTTTGTTACTACTTTTTTTTTTTTTAAATCCTTAGGTAGTGGGGATTGAGCCTAGGCCTTTACACTGAGCTATAGGTCCAGCCCTTTTTATGTCTTTATGTTGAGACTGGGTCTCACTAGGTTGCTGTGTTTCCCAGGCTGGGCTTGAACTTGCAGTTCTCCCACCTCCGCTTCCCAAGCGTCCGGGGCTGTGGGCCTGCACCGCCAAGCCTGTGTGAAGATCTGCTTCTGTTTGATCGCAGAGGCAGCATTGTTTCTTTAATGCCAAGATGGCTTTTTGATATTTGCAGATTTCTTAGTTATGTGGAGAATATTGATTTCCTTATTCTCTTTTTTGCATCATATCTTAAAAAGTAGCAAAAAACCTCTTAGACTGCATGAGAGGCATTCCGTTTATATTAGTGCGATCTGAGCTCAGTTTGTAAGCGCACTTTTAGAAGAATTGCAGCAGGATGGGGTAATTTTTGCCTTTGGCTCTGGGGAATTTCTTTGCAGTGCTTCTATCCAAAGTGCAGTCTTCACCTCTTTGCTGCGTCCTGCTCCAAGCTGCCACTAACTGTTACCCAGCTTGCTCAGTGGCCTTGTGGCTTCTGCGCTTTCCCATCCCAGTGTACTCTTTACAGTGAGGGTGATTTGTTTTAATATTTAAGATAGAACATAGTACTTTCCTACTCAAAGCCACCTCCATGGATCCCTACCTAGCTCCGCTTGAACAGGACTCAGTCACCACCATGGTCTGCAGAGTCCTGTGGAACAGTAGCCTCACTGTCATCTCTGGTTCCCCTGGGACACTTCTCCCGCCTTCTGTCAGCCAGCCCAGCTCCTCCCTCTTGTCTCGCACAGCTCTTCCTGGACTCGATCGCTGGCAGTGCCGCATCTGCAGCACTCTTTACCCCTCAGTACAGGCTGACGCCTGCAGTCTCCACTCACTGTCACCTGACGGGTGACCTTCCCTGGCCAGCCTCCACGCCCCCTTCTCACCTTCCCCACAGGACCAGCACCAGCACCAGCAGATGTGTGTGTTTGGTGTCCTCCTCTCTCCTCTAGAAAATAGTCTGTGGGGACCAAGAGCGCTGCCTGATGGAGGGATGTGTGTGAGCAATGAACCGTACCAAGTACCTGATTCTGAATAACCTTAACTGGACAGCATTATCCTCTGGTAACTGAAATTGTTTTTTCTCCTTCTTGATAATAGTGCATAATGGAAAATCTGAGTGTTCCCTTTCCATTCAGACTCAAGATAATTTGCCAGCCAGTTTAAATGAACTTATGAAATGTATTGTAATCAGTTCTCTGGTAACTACACAAAGGAAGCTGAAAGCCATGTCTCTGTTGAGTAGTCGGAACCAGCTGGCCAGAGCGATTCTGAATCCAAACCCTATGGATTTCTGTACCAAAGATTTACTGACTACAACATCTGAGAGAATTGTGAGTACTGATTTTGTAATACCCGGGAAAGTCAGAAAGCTGTATGTCAAGATGCTAAATTATCATCGTTTGAGACGCTGCATACTTGAGCATGTCTACAGCCACGTGTGTTCATTGTGCAAGTGCAGTAGTGTAAATCTCTGTTAGTTCAACACAGGAACAGTTTGTACTTTCATTGTTCAATTGATTGTTTTTTCACGCCTATATCTTGTAACCTGAACAACTACTTTGAAGACAGTACACAATATATTAACCAGTGTTAATCTATTATTTTGAAATTCTGTATCGTTTTTATTCTTTTTTTTAAATTTTATAAAACAGTACAGTATCGTATTTAGATTTTAGTTTTCGCTAATACTGAACAGTATCTAAGTTGGTGCGCTTACCTCAAGGAAAAATACAGGACAAAAAAGAGCTAACAGCCATTGGTGTGTTGGAAGAGTGCCGTTAGGGTGTCAGTCAGCACCCATCCGTGTGGTGGGTGACGGACTCCGGAGAGGGACTCCTGGGTTTCCTGAGTCAGTCTTGTGCCTGAGGGCTGTAATGGCGCTGGCTGGCTTTGCTGCAGGTGCACAGACGAAGCTGTCCCCTTGTGTGAACACGCATCTTACACCACAGGAGCTGGACGCAGAAAGGCAACTGGAGATCAAAGCTTTGAGCCCCTTCTTTGTCCTAGGGCTTTTGTTTTACCCTGTCTCAGTCAGATCTTAACTTTTAAGGAGTCGGAAGTTTAATAAATGACAGCACTTAATTTAAGACTCAGAAAAATGAGGGATTTGCAGTGATATAACTTGAAAGTAGAGGTTTAGTCTCCATTCTGACCCTGAAATCCATGGGTTTTCCACATACCACATCATGTGAGGAAGGACTCATGAAATACTTTTGCTGTCTAGAGAGAGAATTTATTAAATGGAAAAAACCCACAAGCAGTAATTGAAGAAAAGTACAGATTATTGAGTGAAATTTATTGTGATCATCTTTGTAAGAATTACGAGAATATAGCTGTAGTATTTGTAAGTGGGCTGAAGACTATAGCCACTAATTAATAACTAGTAAGCAGCCTTCTTTCTTTCTTTTTTTGTGTTTTGTTGTGAGACAGGGTCTCACTGTGGAGTGCAGGATGGTCTTGAAACCCAGGCTGAACTCACCTCACATTCATGGTGATCCTCTTGCCTCGGCCTCCTGAGACTAAGTAACTTCCTTTCCAGTAGTGGAAGTGGTTCCTAAAGGTCACAGTGGGAACTTGCCTGGGATAAGTTAAGCTTTTGTGTAGCACAGTTTGGATGAAACTCAAACATGATTTTCGTTGTCTTTCATGTGTCACTACAGAAAAAAAAAACTTGCTCTCACAAATATCTTTTGTGTAGATTGCCTACTTAAAAGATTTCAATGAGGAGCAGAAAAAGGCGATAGAAACTGCTTATGCCATGGTGAAACATTCGCCCTCAGTTGCCAAAATCTGTCTGATTCATGGACCACCTGGAACAGGAAAATCAAAAACCATCGTCGGCCTCCTGTTCCACCTCCTGACAGAGGTGGGTACGAGGGGGGGCGCAGGCACTGTGCCAGGGCAGCCCCTCCACTCTTGTGGAGTTCACCAGTCTGGAGGTATCCAAGTGCCTTTTCCCTTTGCGTATCAGGGAAAGGAGCGGCAGAGAGAGACGAGTGTGTAGAAGTAGAAAATGAGAAAAATGCCCTGTGGTGGGGAACAGACCCCCAGGACTAGGGCGTGGTGGTCTCAGCGTACAGGAGGGGCCCCAGCTGGTGCCCGGGCTGGGTGTTGGTGGCTGAGTGTTGATTAAAGGAGGTACAGTAGATGGCAAAGCAAGGCTCGGGACCCAGGTGGGAAGGGGCATGCAGGGTGGCCGGTGTCGCTGGGAGGTGCAGATGCTCTTACAGTATTGTATTTGAACCGTATTGTGAGAACTTTCTGACATGCCTGCGAGTAGAGAAAAACTTTAAAACTGTGTGGTAGAGCTCCTCGGTATTTTTGTTGTTTTTCATTCGGTGTGTGACAAACTGTAGAACCAAAGACGGGGACATTCAGATGAAAACTCCAATGCCAAGATCAAACAGAACCGTATCCTTGTGTGTGCTCCTTCCAATGCAGCTGTGGATGAACTTATGAAAAAAATTATCATCGAATTCAAAGAAAAATGTAAAGACAAGAAGAATCCTTTGGGTATGATACTTGGGTTTTTAGTTTGTTTTCATTTTCAGTGTTCAGTAAGCGCCGGCAGCTTTGAGTGCCGTGGTGAGGGCCATCTTAGTCTGGGGCTGTGGCCTTTATTCCCCATGGATCCACGTAGCAGGTATTTTGTTGTGCATTTATCCTGCTTTAGACACTGAGCCAAACACTGAGGTCTCGGCAGTGACACCGTCTGCTGAGAGACCGGTCAGGTCAGCAGGCAGTGACGCAGAGTTAGAACTTCTGAGGTGGGCCCCCAGAGAGTGGATCTGCACATTAGTCGCATGCAGGCTAGGGAGGGCTTCTGGAGGAAGTGACGGCCACGGTGAGACCTGAGAGCAGTTAGGGATCAGCCCTGTGACAGGAGAAAGGCAGGGACTCAGCAGAAGCACCTTAGGCCAAAAGGGGTGGGACAGGTGACGCTCAGACAGATCCATGTAACAGGGCTCTAATCAGATCCATGCCAGCAGCTTCTGACCTGTCACCGCAGCCCCCGCAAGGTCCCTGGGCCTAAACACTGCCCGGACCCCGTTGGGTGCAGACAGTGACTAAATGCCTAGGCAGAGGGGCCGATGGGAGGTGAGGTGTATGCTGCTTGTCGGCTGGCTGCCACTGTACAGCTGACCCTCAGCGAGGTTACTATGTGCACAGTGGGTGTGGCTGGCCCTCGGGGTAGCCCTGTGAGCGGGGCACTGGGTCACTCTGCTGTCGTGTGGGTCACAGGTAGGGAGGCTGGAGTGCACAGATGTTAGAGAGGGGCCAGTTCTCTCCGTGGAAATCTTGTAATGGTGCTGAGCGTTACTGGGTGATGCCAAAACTTGAGAGGAGGTGTGAAGTCACGTCTGTTTCCTTGAGCCATTCTTAGCGCTCATTCTGAGTGGCTAATGCTGTACTACTTTCCCGGCTCACAGTATGTCTCTTCTTCCCTACACGTTGGGTTTCCCTGAGGGTTTCTGTCACTACCTTTGCCCATTAGGGTTAGATGCAGTTGCAAGTAATAAGGATTCTAAATATGGTACCTTAGTTAGGATAAATGTTTCTTTCTTATTGGAAAACTCACAGGTGGATAGTTGAGGACTAGTGCCAAAGTCTCTGGTCCCTAGAGTCTTTGGAGACTGAGGCTCCTTCTGTGTTGTCCACTGTTGGTGGACCTCATGGTTAGGAACAGCTGCCACTGCTCCAGTAATCACATGCACCAAGCATGAGGAAAGATGAAGAATTAACAAAGGAAACATATTAACCATAGTTTAAAGATGGTTCCTGAAACTGCCAATGGCATCTCTGCTTTATTTCCTCTTGGCCAGATGCCACATGGCAAGACCAGGTACCAGAGAGACTCAGCGCTCTCGCAGTTACCCTTCTGTTACACGTCTGTGTCAAACCCATTTGTTTTTCAGACTGTCAGTACCATTCTGTGTGCACGATTGGTGGATTTTTGGTGCAATAAGAAAGAAAAAATATAAAAGTAACTTTTATTACAAGGACGTGGAGAGAACTCCATGGCTACAGAACCCTGGCCTTCTCTGACCCGAAAGCGGGGTGTGGGATATATTTGTAAACTCTGACAGGGGTGGCGCTGAGGGCGGGCATTTGATGACGCACAGGGAGCTGATTGGAGCCTTTTTCTTGCCACGGGGACAGGAAAAAGGAAGTTGTCATATGGGAAGGAGGGAGTGGCTTTAAAGTAAACACCCTTAATCCCACCTCCACCACGCAATGCCACACAGGCACAGTCCTTTCAGATTTATGTGTCGCTAATAGGGTCATTCATGCTAACAGCGATAGCTTACCTACCTTGGAGGAGCTCACATTCGTCCATTGCCCATTGGTGGGAATGTGGGATCTTGGTAGGGTTTTATTTCAAACTTTATTAAGTGAGCATTTTCGTACTTGCGGACAGTTCTCTAGTACCAGCATGAAAGTGGTCTCTGCCGTGCATACATGAAATTACTCCACGCCAAAGGCACAGCATTCCCAGTTGCGTCTCTTCACTCACGTGCAGTTTTCCAGGGCAGTGCTCCCCAAATCATGGGTGCTGACCACGAGTGGGGTAACATCAGCAGTGATGCCAGCCAGGACCAGCGTTCGCTGGCCGCAGAGGAGGAGGCGGAGGTGGAGGCAGAGGCTGAGGGGAAGTGCTTTGTGGGGTTTGTCTTGCTTGTGAGGGAGGCATGTGGCAGTGGACTGTATTTCAGTGAAAAATGCAGTTCATACTGTAGGCAGGCTTTAAACGTTTGTAAAAGCACCGGTCTTTCCCATGTGTGTATCCAGAAGTGGAATTTTTTGTTTGTTTGTTTGGGTACCAGGAATTGAACTCACAATCTTGCACTTGCCAGGCAGGTGCTTAGACCACTGAGCTAAATTCCTGGCCCAAAGTGAAAATATTTACATGTTTTCACTGTTTCCCAAACCAGACCAGCATGTAACTTTAGTCATTACAGATGTCTTTGTCTAGTTTGAATACAGAAGTTTACAGACTTTAAAAAAGGAGGGTGGACTAGGGATGCTCAGCCCCCACTACCACCAAAAAAGAAATCCAGGAGAACTTTGTCCCCTTTGAAAGGTTTTAAGACAGATTACCTGTTTTGTTTTCAGTAGTGTTTTGTTTTGTATTTTGACTGCGTAAGTTTTTATGTGTTGTAGTGGTTATCTCTTCAAGTTTTGTTTTAATTAAGAGTTTTTGCTAATTTTAGGAGAAAATTTTCTACTTGGAGTTTAGTGTATATCGGGGATGAAGTCATTCATGGTGTTCTGCAGGTGTGCTTGGATCCCCTTTGTCAGTCTTTGTATTGGGTGTTTGTGCCCTAAACCCACCTGTGCATGGGACGTCTCAGAGGAAATTCATGTTTTCCACAGCAGAGCCCAGGCCAAGATGGATGCACTTCCTCCTTCTCTTCTTCGCCCTCTCCCCTCCCTTTGCCTTCTTTTGGGCAATGAAATCCAGGCTCCCGTTACAAGAGAGTCTGTCTATGTTTTTATTAGAAAGATAGAATGATGGTCCATCTTCAGTTTATTGAATGGATTTTATACCTCAGTAGATGCTGATGTAAAGAGTCAGAGCCCGGGGCAGACCTCACTCACGCTGCTCACTCTGGGGAGCTACAGCAGCTCTGGGCTTCGCAGGCCTGGGCACAGCGCCCTTCACTTTGGGCCCCTGGGAATTTCTCATGGTTTGCAAGCTCACTGTCAACGCGAAGGGTCTGTCAGAGCTTGTGGCCCGTTTCTGGGGAGAGTGGGTGAGGCTCCAGAGGGCTCAGCCCTCTCCGGCAGGAGCATGAGTGAGCAGAGCAGTTTTGAGACCCTCAAGTAAATGATGCCCAGACTGCGCAGCTTCACGTGTAGGAGAGGAACTGCACAGGGTCAGAGCTAAGGCTGGGGGACACGTGTGTCAGCCACTGGGACCTAACGTGGTGGAGACAGACAGAGACAGAGGACGGGGGTGTGTGTTGTGTCAGACAGTGCGTGGCTGTTGGGACTCAGCCTGGTGACACAGTGGGAAATGAGTAGATGAATGAAATGTAGCCTGAAGTTAGAACACGGCTGACAAGCAGGTGGGCTAGATGTTGTTTATAGCTTTGGGGTTTTCATCATCGTGTCCTTCAGAGGAGTAGCAGTGTAAACCGAGCGGTTTCAAAATTGTATCCTGTGTATGTGACACAGAAAGATTTGATGGTCAGGCAAGATTCTGCTTTAGAAATTCAAATACATACATATAAAGATCCTTGAAGTCCAGTATTCTGTAGTTAAGCAAACTGCTTTAACTCACCGCATTCCGAGCCCTTTTGGGCCTTGAAATGTTACACAGAACATAACTTGAAAAACGTTAGCATAGTAGAAGTCAGCTCTGCGGTGTCCGTGCCACGGCTTGGCTTACATTAGGTGGGAGAAGCGCCTGGCCCTGTTAGGGTGTCAACAGAATACCCGCGGCACAGGAAGGCTTCGGTGCTGTTCCTGGGGTCTAGTTGGCAGTGACAGGAACCACCTTCTCTGATTGTTAATATATTTGCCTAGGATTTATTGGGAATGTCTTTATTAATCTTCAAGTGTGACTTTTTTCA
This sequence comes from Hydrochoerus hydrochaeris, assembly GCA_004027455.1. Classification (NCBI taxonomy): domain Eukaryota; kingdom Metazoa; phylum Chordata; class Mammalia; order Rodentia; family Hydrochaeridae; genus Hydrochoerus; species Hydrochoerus hydrochaeris. The sequence goes on along the minus strand of PVLA01010464.1, from coordinate 12,001 downwards.
ACAGGAAACTGTGGAGATATAAATTTAGTACGACTGGGTCCAGAAAAATCTATTAATAATGAGGTCCTAAAATTCAGTCTGGACAGCCAGGTGAACCACAGAATGAGTAAGTACTGAGTCTGGCATGTACCTCTGGTGTGTTTTGTGTGTGGGAGAGGAGAGAGGGTGTTATTTTTGTTTTTTAGGTACTGAGGATGAAACCCAGGCCTTTCGCACTGAGCCCTGAGCCCCTGGCTCTTTTCTTTTTAAGTTTAAGTTTGATTTTGAGCCAGGGCCCTTGCGAAGTTGCCCAGACTGGACTTAAATTTGCAGCCCTGCCTTGTGGCAGACACAGACTTGCCCACAGCGCCAGGAGTGAGGCGGATGGTTGGAGATGTTGATCCCGAGGGGAGAAGAAAGCTGTGGGGGTTTTAAGATTTAGGGTGAGAGGTGGCCCTGGGCAGCAGTTACTGCTTCATAAGTAGACAGCTGTTCTGGGAAAGGAGTAGTATTTTGCCAAGCATGACGTAAAGACTGGGAAGAAGGAACTTGTGGCCGCGTGCACCAGCCAGATGTGTAGAGAATAAACCGGGCCAAAGGGTTCCTGTGTACAGAACAGAGTGGGAGAGGCTGGTTACAGAATGGAGTTACATTTGCCACCACACCTGGCTCCTCCTGCTGTGTTTTCTGTTTGCTTTTCTTTAGCAAGAAAGTGACTTGTGCACTAAAAGAAATGTGGCAATCTTAGAAGCACCCCAGCTTTGAGAACTGGCTTCCTTCTTACGGTGTTTGTATATGTCTGTGTTTGCTAGAATTAGTGTCTAATTCTTTATTTTTGTTTTTCTTAGAAAAAGACTTACCCTCTCATGTTCAGGAGATGCATAGAAGAAAGGAGTTTCTGGACCATCAGCTAGATGAGCTTTCCCGTCAGCGAGCTTTATGCCGAGGTGGACGGGAAATACAGGTATTGTCTAAACATTTCTAAACTCCAGCTCTATTAGTAGTTACTTGTAGGTGTATGAACTAACAGATAAATACATGATATTATTCACCAAGGAATGATATGATTCATTCATGAAAATATGTACTAAAACAGTATGCCCTACATCAGTGGGTTAACATACCTTTTTTTATAAAGGGCAAGAAATAAATACTGTGCCCTCTGTAGGCCATAGTGTCTCTGTCGCAGCTGCTCAGTTCTGTTATAGTTCAAAAGCTGCCATAGGTAACATAAAATCAAATGCACATGACTGCATTCCAATAAAACTTTATTTATAAAAGCCAATGTGTTGCGTTTCACCTACAGGCCAGATTATATTGAAGCTTTACTGAATTTATGCATGTTAAACACAGTTCAGATTTTATAAAATAAAAAGGAGATTTACTGGCTTGTAGATGTCAGCTTCAGTGTAGCTGGATCCAGAGACCAAGTGATGCGATTTCTCCATACTTGATTTGTCATTGTCTGTCATGAATTTCTTCTCCAGGAGAAGACGAGTGTCAGAACTTCTGGGCTTTACCATCCCGGCTTAGAAACCTTTCCCACAGCACAGGTCTCAGCTGTGCGCCATTAGGCCCTGGGTAGGCAGGCTGTCTGGTCCTGTCTGTAAGGGAGTGGATTCTACCATTTGCCAGCCTGTATCATGGGCTCTTCTCCGTAGCTGGAGGATGCTTGGGGTGTGATTATCACCCTCGTTTAACCACTAGGGGCACGGAGGGGAGGGGCGCCAAGCAGAGGAGGAGCTGCGCACCGCACGCTGGCAGATCTGCGTCTTGCACAGTAGGGCACATTGCAGGCGGCGACACAGGCTGGGAGATGCCTTAGGCTCCTGAGTGTGGGCCAGTGTATCCGGAGGCATTATAATTTGCTTAGTTGAGTTTTAATAATAGCATTCCAATTTTCCAGAGGCAAGAATTAGATGAAGAAATCGCCAAAGTTTCCAAAGAAAGGCAAGAACTTGCTTCTAAAATTAAAGAGGTGAGTAGTTCACCCGTAGCATTATTTTGATTTTTATTTATTAATTTATGAAGTAGATATGCAGCTATTGGCTTTGCTCAATTATATTTGTAAAAAGTTTTATTATGAAAAATTGGAAGTGCCTACTAAAGTGGAAGAGTGGAACAACTACATTTACTCTTGGCTAAGAATAAATTCATGTCATGATCTTAGATTTCAGAGAGAAAGATGATTCCAAATTATGTTTCCTTTTATACCGGTCTGGTGAGTGTGAAGCTCCCATAGAGTGCTCTGCTTCCCAGCAGAAGGTGCGCAGAGGCGCCGTCAGGTGACTTGGCGGCAGAACTAGGCTGGTGGGTGTTTTCCCTAATAAGACAGAAGGAAAACCAGTGCGTGGGTTTTAGGGAGCAGTGTGGGCCCTCCCGAGCTCCAGGCTAGATGTAGGTAGAGGGACAGCAGAAGGCTTGGGTGAGAAAGTGCAGCCTGGGGGCCGTGAGGGGCATGGGGTTGAACCCAGGGAATGCTGAGCTCCATCCCTGGCCCTTCTTAAATTTTATTTTGGAACACTCTTGCTGAGTTTCCTGTGCTGGCTTCAAACTTGTGATCGCTGCCTCAGCCTCCCAAATAGATTAGAGGCGTGTGCCACCACATCTAGCTCAGGTGTGTTTTTCACCCAAAATATTTTTACTCTGGCTGGCTGATTCCGCAGATGTGAAACCCACAGATGCCGAGAGAGCTGACTGCATAGCTGTTGCCCCGTACTCTTTAACTGTAAAAATACCAGGGAAGACTTACGCTGTTTGAAGCTAGGCTGAGCCAGTGTTGTCTCAGTCACTGAAATGCAGCCGTGGTGAGATCAGATCATCTGTCCAAGGGAAATAGCATTTGATGGCGGTAGGATTTTTAGCTGAGATACAGGTATTTAATAAGTATTTCCATTAACAGTTTATTTACACTAAACATTGTGCAGAGACTTTGTATTAATATTGTTTAACTAAACCCAAAGTCTCCCCAAATTTTCAGATGAAGTCCATTTTCCACAAGTGTTGTTCCCTGCTTCTCTTCGTACTAAATGAGGCGTGCTTGGCAGTTTCCTCCGGAGACAAGCCGAGAGCAGCAGGGTCCCGTAGCGCCTTCCCTGTGCGCCCCAACGGCCACAGCGCCACCCTCTTCCCACCGCTTGCTCGCAGGGGCTGGAGCATGGCTGGCATCGCCCAGATGCAGCGATTCAGCGCCACTGCTTCCCCGCAGCAGTGGGAGGGAGCCCTGAGTGAGCTCAGCGTGCAGTGTAAAGTGTCGTTCATACACTTTCATCTTAGTGCATTGCGCTATAAAAGTAGACCACAGTTGTTTTTCATCTGTGGAAATAAAATATTTTTCAGGTACACAGGATATTTGTGTGTGTGCACACGCGTGTGTACATTTGTGTGTGTGAGAGACAGGGTCTCACTAGATGGTTTAGACTGGCCTTGAACTCACTCCCTTTGCCCCGGCTGACCTGGAACTCACAGGATCCTCCTGTCTCTGCCTATCAAGTGCTGGTGGCACAGACACGGGCCACCACCCCCGCCGCACAGGAATTTTTGTTGGGGTTGGCTTTTATAGAAGAATAGTGTTAGACGTGTGTGTGTGTGTACGTCAAGCTTAGCTCTGTCTCTGGTCCCAGTTGCTTCACTGAGGAGGGAAGTTAGCCCAGTGCTGCTCGCTTACCTGCCTGTATGCAGCAGTCTACGGGAAGGTTGCCATCCACTCTGACCACATTAGACCTGAGCAATTTTTTAAAATAGGCTGTTTCATTTTAAGCTTAGACTGTACATTACTATGTTCTTTTTGATAGTTGCTGGTTATTTTGAATGTTTTTTTGTGTGTGTCTTTTTTTTTTTTTTTTTTTTGGCTTTTTGAGGCAGGGTCTCTCTTTGCAGTTCAGGCTGCCATGAGCTCACTTTGTAGCCCAGGCTGGCCTCAAACTCACAATGATCCTCTTGCCTCAGCCTCCTGAGTGCTGGGATTACAGGCATGAGCCACCACGCCCCGCTGAATGTTTTTTGATGCCTTCCAGATGTGATGTTTACCCTTAAGTTTTACCTAATTTATTTTGTCACATAATAAATGGTGGTTGTTCCATAGTAAACAGAAGCTTGTCAGAGGTAAGAGTTTATGTGCCCTGGTTAAGCTCTGTCTGTGCTCCTAGGTCCAGGGGCGCCCGCAGAAGACCCAGAGCATCATTATCTTGGAGTCCCACATCATCTGCTGCACACTGAGCACCAGTGGGGGTTTGTTGCTCGAGTCTGCTTTCCGGGGGCAAGGAGGCGTTGCCTTTAGCTGTGTCATTGTGGACGAGGTCAGTGGGCAGTCGGCTGTGGTTGAGTAGTGCTTCAGGAAGTCGTAGGTGCACTGTGGCGACAGTGTTGATAAGACGGCTCTAACATCTGATTCTCACCTGCCACTCTGGGTGTGTTCACTTAGGCTGAGATGTGCTGCTGATGAACCCCCTGATTGAAGTTGCTTTTCCAGTACTGAGACTGCAGTTTTAAAGATGCCTGATGTTTTTGAACAAAATGTTTAGCTTCTGCTTGAAAGATGTCTGGGCACCTTTTGAAGTAGCTGTGTATAACCTGTGCACATCTTCCTGCGTGCTTAAGTCATCTCTAGGTTACTTACAGTTACCTATGACAATTGCTTAGGACTTTGGACAGCTTGGAGTCAGTATTTCCAGGGAGTGCCGGTTGTTCCTAGGCAGTTCCCTACACCTCTACTTACTGTTTGCCACAATGAAGTCAGAGACAGAGGAACAGAGCATGAGACCAGGGAATCAGTGCAGGAGATACAAGAGCTAATGCTCATGCCCCTGTAGATACTTACTTTAAAAACCAAACCAAACCAAAGCCAATATTCACAAAATCGTGGGGCATGGTGACTCACTCCTGTAATCCCAGCACTAGGGAGACAGGCAGCAGGATCGTTGTGAGTTCAAGACCAGCCTGTGAGCTCAAGGGCAGCCTGAACTGCATAGTGAGACTCTGTCTCAAAAAGACCAAAAAAAAAAAAAAACCACCAGAGTGAAAGAACAGGAAAAACAAGTGGTGAAATAATTAAAATGCCATTGGATTAAGAGGAAGTGAACCTGGCCGTGGAGGGGCCTGCTGAACAGCAGGAAGGAGGGTGGCGGGAGCACAGACACCCTGATATGAGGGGCGTGGACCCGGGCGTGTGCCGCTTCCTGACTCGGGCTGCTCCCCTCTCTTGGTGGCACCTGTGGTGGCTGAGCTCAAAATACATGTTGAACTATCTTTTTTTCTAAATTGTGTTTAGAGGGTTGGTTGGATTGTTTTTCTTCTAATGAAAGCAATCATACTGTTGTGTAAAAATGCAGCACTTTGCTGAATGACGAGGACTTTAGTGATTAGTGAGTCACGTGTGATCGTGAGTAGCGAGGCCAAGGCGCCATCGCCCTCTGTGCTTCTTCCCAAGGCTGGGCAGTCCTGCGAGGTCGAGACTCTGACGCCTCTCATCCACCGCTGCAACAAGCTCGTCCTGGTGGGAGACCCGAAGCAGCTGCCCCCCACGGTCATTTCCATGGTGAGTCGCTTCAGGCTGAGGTCCCAGGGGGCTCTGCCTGGTTTTCAGAGGGTGGCTCTTTTGTGCATCATTATCTTAATTTGGAGGGAAAAGTAGGGAATGACCGAGAAAAGAGACCCACTGCTCAGGTTTTAATAAGTATAAAGGCCCTGCGTGTCCCTCTGTCCCTGGTGTGCCTCTGCATGTCCCTCTGTCCCTGGTGTGCCTCTGCACACACGCGGAGGAGCAGTGTGAACGCTGCAGACTGGGAGCCTGCACCTGCATGGTGGCATCCCTGAGGGCACGTGTGTGTGTGTGCACAGTGCTTGAAAGGACACGTCTGGTTGTCTCAGTGACACAGAAGCAAGAAGCGCCTGCATCTGCTCACGGACGTCTCGGTCTGCACGACCTGCCAAGCTGTCAGAGGGAGTCTCGCAGGACAGTCCCAATTTGGAATTCGCTTTTCTGTGGTGCAAGAAAATGTGCCCCTTGCAGCATTTGGAGTGAAGGTGGCAGGAGAGGCAGGGAACTAACTTTGAACTCAGCTGTGGGAAGTTAAGCACCGAGCCTGAGGTCCAGGCGACCTCTTGTTGGGTCGCATGAAACCTGTGCTGGTAAAGCGTGTGTGTTGGGGTCCCGAGGCTATGGGCTGATCTGAATAAGCCTAGATTGTGGTTTTGAAATGTAATGAAGTGGATTGTACTAATACATAATTTTTTTCTGAGAGTTGAACCCAGAGCCTTGCACATGATAGGCAGAGCTGCATCCCCTACCCCTTTTTATTTGTCATTTGTGAGACAGGATGTCTTGCTAAGTTGCCCGGGCTGGCCTACCTTGTGTTCTTTCTGCCTCAGCCTCTCAGAGTACTGGGATCACAGATGTGTGCTCCTGTGGCAGTTCTGATACATTATTTAAACAGTGTTGTCCTTATAATCCCAGAGAACAGATTATTTGTAAAGCACTTCGTTTACAGAATGTGTGTGGGTTTTGTTGTCGTGTTTTTGATTAGACTCGCTTGAAGCGATAGCCCAGTCCTTAGTGCGGCGTCTGAGCACAGGTGCCCAGAAGCGCACCCCTCCCCAAGCGAGAGCCTCTGTCTGCGGGAAGGCTGGCCACAGCTGTCTGTCCAGGGGGCCGTGGAGGGCGCACCCCACCCCTGCGGGGCTCAGGCAACGTGGAACTGCCAGCCTATCGGGCTCGCATCACGGGAAGGAGGTGTGCGCAGGATGCGGGAGCCAATCGCTTTGTGTCCCCACAGAAAGCCCAGGACTATGGCTATGACCAGTCGATGATGGCGCGCTTCTGCAAGCTGCTGGAGGAGAGCGTGGGGCAGAACACCATCGGCAGGATGCCGGTCCTGCAGCTCACCGTTCAGTACCGGATGCACCCGGACATATGCCTCTTCCCATCCAACTACATCTATAACAAGAGTCTGAAAACGAATAGGTAGGATCCCTTCACCGCCTGCAGGCTCACTGTAGCCCAGGTTTCTCTGCCTGGAGGGACAGCCGCTTTCCCGCGTCCTGAGTCTCACGTGTGCCCTTTTAACAACCCGAATGTTCTCCTCTGTTTCCGGTCCTCGCGACCTAGCTGTCCCTGGGCAGGGGCGGGGCCCAGCCCCTCTTCTGCGCCGCCCAGGTGCTCGCCGCTGCCCACCTGCCGGTTGGCTCATACTCATCCTTTATTGGTTCTTTTTTAAACTCCTAAAGATGGGGCTGTACACAGTGTTGTATGGCTTACCTTTCTCCATTCACTGTGTTTTGGGTAATTTTCTATCGTAGTTGTTGAAGTCCGTTTTTCCATAGCACTACACTAGAAATACAGTCCATTTGGGACCTTTTATTGGTTCCTGCCTGTAAAGATTTCTCTTGTCCCATACTGTCCCCGGCCCCCCCGCCCCCCACCCCCACCCTCCCAACAGCGGTCAGGCTCTCCGTGCTGGTGAGCTGGGTCCTCATGGCGGGTGTCCCGTTGCAGGTCCACCGAATCTATCCGATGCTCGTCGGACTGGCCGTTTCAGCCTTACCTTGTGTTCGACGTCAGCGACGGCTCAGAGAGACGGGATAGCGAGTACATTCTCCTTTGCGTTCCCACTTCGGGTCGTGCCCAGATTGCTGCTGCTCCTTCCCAGAGTGCAGTGGCAGCGAGGATTAGGCTGGGGGAGAGCAGACCCGCAGGGAGGGAGCAGGCGCTCGCCTCCGGCCAGGGCACCGGCCTCGTGGGGAGGAGACAGTAGCCAGGCCCCCACCTGGGTGCGCACAGTCATGCCGGGTGGCTGTGGCCGGGCAGACCTGTAGCTCTCTTGGAGTTAAGTGAGCAGAGGCAAAGCAGGACGGGACGTAGGGCTTGGCATGACGTGTGTGGGGACGTGTTGTGGCGACATTTCCAGGAGGCAGCAGTGTGGGAAGAGCCGGGGACTGGTGAGGGAGTCGAGCGGTGATGACAGGGCAGCACTGGTGCCCAGAGGCACCAGCGCCACCTCCCCCGTCCCCCAGAGGGAGCAGAAGCCCAAGTCCCACCTCCTGCCGGAGTACTGCCAAGCAGGCGGTGTCCTGGGGCAGAAGCAGGGCTTGGTAAAGAGAGAGACAACAGAGGAGGAGCCTTCTCCCAGCACACCTGTCAGCCCGGCTCTGGAGGCTGAGGGAGGAGGGTCGCTAGTGGGAGCCTCGGCCCTGTCTCTCAGTAAAAAGAAAGTGCTGTGCAGCCCAGTGCCGAGACCCCTAGCACTAAAAGCAGCAAAAGCAAAAGGGGTTGACCGGCTGAGTGTGAGCCAGCAGGCGCAGCAGAGTGGTGCTGTGGGGCCCATGGGAGAGAGCCGCGGAGGGGTCACTGAGTGGCTTCCCAGAGAGACAGCAGGTTCAGGGCTGGGGCAGGTGTGGAGCACTAGTCAGACAGACACAGCCAGCTTCAGGGTCCCCATGCAGGTGTAGCCATCTGCTGGGGTTTGGTAACGGGGAGCTCATGCTTGGGGAGTGGGGTGTGGGTGGGAGCTAGGGGAGGAGGTGGGAGCAGGGAGGGCAGGGACGATGCACTCCGGCCTGTTGGGTCCCCTGCTGCTCAGCTCTGCGGGCATCCTCCACTGCCCTGCCCGTGTGGACGGCGTCCTCAGCCGCAGGGTGCGGCGTGTGGGGTGCGGGGTGTGGGTGCAGCATCTGATGTTCCTTCCCAGTCTGTAGACAGCAGACCGCTGGGTCCCGTTAGCACTCTGTTCCTGTTTGCGTGTTGTAAGTCCTCCTGTGTAGCGTGGCCATCCGTGCTTCAGCAGGTGAGCAGTGAGGGCCAAGCTTTGGTGGCTCTGAACTTTGCTCTCATGGTTTCATGTGCCTTTGTGTGTTTATCAGTGGTCACTGACTGACTGAGAGATCTGCCTGCCCTTCCCTCTAGTGGGAAGTAAGTTAACTGGTGCTCGTTGGCAGACTACTGTTTTGATAAGTTTTTTGGTTTTTCCCTGTCTTGTTTAGCTCATATGTAAACGCTCAGGAAATAAAACTGGTGATGGAAATAGTTAAACTCATTAAGGACAGAAAAAAAGAAATTAATTGCCGAAACATTGGCATAATAACGCATTACAAGGCTCAGAAGATGATGCTCCAGAAGGATTTGGACAGAGAGTTTGACAAGAAAGGGTGAGCTATTCTTACGCATATTTCTCTTTTTTTGTGGAATCAGGGTTAGAGGGAAAGGAAAGTGAACACACAGTAGCCAGGCCTCCAGCTTGCACAGACTCAGCTGGGGGATCCCCCCCCTGGGTCTGGAGACCAGTGAGCTGCCTTGGGGTGGGCGTCTGGAAGCCAGCCCTGTGCGGAACAGGAGGGCTGCCCAGAAACTCCCCAGTTCTCCCTGACCTGAATCTTCATGCTCGCAAAACTGGAGAAGTCGCTTGGAAAAAGTTGTGCAAACTCACAGTGTCTGCAGGTACAATAGGTGTAGAGGGGTAGATTTTTTTTTTTGTCTTCTAACCTCTGCAGCGAAACTAGTAACAGTGTCCGAAATCTGTTGCCTCAAAAGTTTCTTAACTTACAAATATACAGACAAGCAGAATTAACTGCAAAAAAACAGAAAATCTAAACAGACTTGTACAAGACAGAGTTCATGCTCAAACCTGCAATAAAGAAACACCTGAGGCAGACGTTGGTGGTTAATTCTGCCAAACACCAAAACCAGAACTAACACCAGTCTCTTCCACAAAATTAGAACCCTCCCCCAGTTTGCTTTATTGAATGTTTTCAGTCCTTAGTGGTTACATTCAGCTTTGGTGCAGGTGCTACACACCTGTCTTCTTTCTTGCTTGGTTTTACTCTGTACCCCAGCACCCTTTCTGGCTTGTTTTAAGAGGATAATATTCACCAGGAACTGCCAAGTGCAGAACTCATTCCTCCTGAATAGAGATGCAAAAGTCCTACACAAAGTAACAGACCTAATCCAGCAGGGTAGCGAAAAGATTGCACATCAGCCCGAGTTGGGTGTGTCCACAGGAAGCAAAGTTGGGTCCACCGAGGAAAGTCAGGGTGATGCCCTGTGTTAGTACAGTAAGAGGAGGGAACCCAATGCTCTTTCTTGGTAAAAACACTGAGCAAACCAGCAGTACAGAGGAGACTTCTTAACCTGATAAAAGGCACCCTGAAGCCTCACGGCCAGCGTGGTTCTCAGCCTCTGCCCTGCAGTCGTGGGGGAGTCTGCTCTAGCGCCTCCATCCCGCATTCACTGTGGCCATAGCCAGAGCGGTTAACGCAGGAAAAGGAATCAAAAGGAAGACAGAAAACGGCATCTTCAGAGACGACATCATCATCTTTCTACAGAAGCTCTGACAGGGCCATATGAAGAAGATACTAATGCTGAGAAATGAGCGTAACAGTTCAGGACAGGAGGTTATGTGCAACCTGAAAAGGAAATAATTCCACTTACAGTAGCGTCAGAAAGATGAAATGCTTAGAAACAAACTCAGCCAAAGCAGTGTGAGCCTTGCACTGCAAGGCCACGAGCCGTGGTGGTTAGACACGGAAGACCCGCAGGAAGGGGGAAGGCCCACTGCCGTGGGGACGGCATTACCCCACAGGGACAGGCGGCCACGCGGGCGAATGGCAGTGTAACCTTAGAGATGGCACCAAGGGGACAGACGCACATCGGACTGCGGGAGAGAGAAACACAGCTGGGCCAGGGGTGGGCGCTCCCCACATGCTGCAGAGGGGAGAAGGAAGCAGGGAAGCGGCCAGGAAACGGGCTCAAATGCTTGCAAATCGTGCGTCTGGGGAGGTTTTCCTGTGTAGAAAGAGCTCCGCCTACACAGTTCTAAGACTGGGCAAGAGAGCTGAATAAATAGTTTTCACAAGATACATAAGCAACCAGTAAGCGCATGGGCAGGTGTTGGGTGTCACTGGTCCCGAGGGAAGTGGGATCAGAAGCACAGCAGACCCCACACACCTGCCAGGCGGTTGTCATCACACAGCGAGCAGGGAGGGCGTGGCGAGCTGGGAGCCGCGTACATTGTGGGCAGAGGTGGGCACTGTGTGGAGGTGGCGGGTGCTCGCGCTGGTGAGCGCAGAGTTACTGTGTGGCTCACACGTGGGTACTGAGGGCGGCCAGCACGGCTCGTAGCAGCTGTGACCTGCAAATAACCCACTGTAGGTGGCTGAACTGTGCTCTGTCTCCAGTGAAATGGTAGAAAAGAAACACGGTCACCTACTACCCAGTGGCTGAGCCTGGGGTGTGTCATCTAGGACAAACAAGAGCCAGTGTAGAGGCTCCCTCTGCCTCTGATTTCAGATACAAGAAACTCTAGAGGTGGAGCACAGAGAGGTGGTGGCCAGGGCGCGGGGCGAGCAGATGGCTGCTGACCGCCCCGATACGTGAAGAGGTTTGTGTGTGCTCACTAACCGCTGTCTTTCTGAAGTACTGTAAACAGACCGGCAGAGGTAGACACCGTGGACGCCTTCCAGGGTCGCCAGAAGGACTGCATCATTGTCACCTGTGTCAGAGCGAACACCACGCAAGGCTCGATCGGGTGAGGAGCAGCCCTCGCTGCCGTTTCACTTGCTTTGAATCCAAGATCAGGCCCGTCACCTGGCACGTTTAATTGATTAATTCCCTCAAGCATTTATTCACTTGCTCTTATAAAACTTGAGTAACACGGTGAAGGTTTCTGGAAAGTCGTGAAGTAGGCCCGTTGTTAGGTCTGCCTCTTGGAGTTACTGCATCTCCTTCTATAACGAGACAGAGGCGGGGGGTGGGGGAGAGGGATTGGACAGCGTGTGTTTGCTGGGGCGCCCCTCGCCCCCTCCTGTGTGTGCCGTGCAGTGTCCAGGGCGCCCCTCGCCCACTCCTGTGTGTGCCGTGCAGTGTCCAGGGCCCCCCTCACCCCCTCCTGTGTGTGCCGTGCAGTGTCCACGGCGCCCCCTCGCCCCCTCCTGTGTGTGCCGTGCAGTGTCCAGGGCGCCCCTCGCCCACTCCTGTGTGTGCCGTGCAGTGTCCAGGGCCCCCCTCACCCCCTCCTGTGTGTGCTGTGCAGTG
>PVLA01010463.1:0-63184 GCA_004027455.1 Hydrochoerus hydrochaeris | reverse complement strand
TCGGAGCCAGGCTGAAGTGGCCCATCTTGGGGAGCTGGGTTCTGGTCCAGCCCCACAACCAGGCTGAGGGCAGATCCCTCCCTGCCTGCTGAGCCACCAGGCCTTCCCCTCTGTGCTCCACAGGGCAGGGGCAGAGCTGGGGAAACAGATGTGATTCAAGCCCAGAAAGCCATGGAAAGAGAAGCCTGGGGCAAGGAGCATGAGGGAGAAACAAACAAACAAAGGAAAGGCAGATGCAAAGCAGAGCTAGGCAGGACCTAGACTTGAGCCAAGCTCATGTTTTCCATGAATCTCAGACAGCTGGGGAAAATGAACTCGGGCCAGTCCTTTGGCAGAGAGAGCAATGACCTCAACGTGCTGGCCTGGCTCGGCCTTAGGGGGAGGAAACCTCTCCGGGTGCTAAGTGAGGGCGTTCTCCCGGGGTCGGGGAGGAACCGCAGCGCCTGAACCTGGGAACAGCCTGTGCGGGAAAGGCCGGCCCTGGAGCGGATGCACCGGGGACTGTGAGAGGGAGCCTGGCGGGAGCTGCGGCAGAGCCGGGCCGCGTCCGCTGTGGCTGGTTCTGCGGACTTTGGGCGAGCCCGTGGGTTTCCTGGTAATGGGGCGACTTTTTGACGGCACCCGCTGCGGCCCTTGTCTGCTAGCTCAGCTCCCCGCTTGTTTGCAGATTTATTTTTCTCAGGGTGATTTGGTCAGCTCTCTTCTGGAACAGTATTTATCATTTAATTGAATCACGTCCAAATTAGCTCCGATGCCCAGAAATGAGCGAATGCTATCTAGATCCGCAAGCCTGTTTTCCAAGGTTCCCATGAGTGAGAGTCCTCCCTGGGCAGCAGCCCATACCCCCATCTACACACCTGAGCTCCTGCAGGCAGAGAACGCATTTCCCAGCCAAGGAGAGCCTTCCTTGGCACTGACTGGCGGATCAATTAATAAGCTACATTTCAGTTACTCAGGATGTGAGGTTTTAGAAAAGTTCTGTAGAAGTCTGTGAATTATAATTGAGCCTTCCCAGTTCATTGTCATAACCAGGCAGAAATTTAATAATAAAAAAAATCAATAAAAATACCGATTGAGTGCAGACTACTCAGTCTAGAGCAGTGCAGAATATTAAAAAAGAGAAGGCAACTAGATAAGAAAGTTTAATGAGGGGGCACAGAGGAAGTCACCAAGAAGGAGGCTGTGGCGGCTCTCTGCAGACAAAGGGCAAGTTCTGCCTGATACAGGCTCTGGTGGGGTAAGGGCTCTGAAGTCTGATGTGAGCTGATTTATTTTGTGAGAGTGCAGGAGATTGGGTAAACCTTTACACACATGAACTTTGGCAAAGACTTTCAGGAGGAAGAAGCCATACAGGCTTGTGGGAAGGAGGAGTTATGCATTATCATGGCACAGTTTTGAACTGTTGCCATGATGATTGTGCCATCTGGGGTGGGGAGGATCTAACATTTCCATCTCTTTGGTGTTAGGGGGTACTGTGGAGTCTCTCTGGCTGCTTCCTGCTGAGAGGGGCTTTGTTGGGGCCTAGAGTAGAAGGGAATGGAATTGAGGGGTTTGTTCCATCTGAGTACATGAGGTAGAGATGTCACACGATAGTAAGATTTTTTTTTTTGGTAGTGAATGTCTATATTCTGGCTTGAATAAACCATGAGAGGAGCCTGAAGGCACAGGGTACAAGAAGTAAAAAACTTATTGTAGTAATTAGGGGACCCATAATAGGCATTAAGATTGGAGCCCATGTGTCTAGGGAGCCCCACCATGATGACCAGGAGGTAGATTTTGAAAAGCGGTGTCTGCTTCATATATCAGTTGCCAATTTTTTGTTTATACCTGGTCTTTTACTATATCCAATTGGTTAACAAAATAGCAGCATTCTTATCCCAGCATGGCATAATATCCCTCTTTTCCTGCTGTGAGAATACTGAGTGCCCTTCCTTATTGGAGATCTACCATGGCCAGTGAGTTTATTTGATCTTGGAGTGAATTAACATTTTGGGAAACTGATTTTATCACTGTTTTTAAGTCATATGATATCTGATAGTATGTGAGGCTGGTTTTTAATCTCCTTGTTCCCTGACCAATGGTAGAAAATATACTTATCCCAGTCACAACAGGTGCTACGGCCACTTTATGTGATGATAGTGTGATGAGGTAGGCCTTGTAGATGTTGGTGTAGGATTTGTGACTGAGTGTGTAAAGTGACCTGTGGTGTTATAGTCACTGTGCATGATCCCTGCCATTGGGAGGGAAGACATGTATAGGCCCTATGTCCACAGACAAAAATTATCCTGTTGAGGGACAGGTTGTTTAGTCTTTTTGTGTCATTAGTATGTATGTTTTGTAGGAGATTAGGTTTTTTACCTAAGGAACATTTTGTGAATTGTCAGCATTGTCTGTAGGCCATACTTGTGATGGGGCAATTATACGGCACCCATGATTTTAGTTTGAGGTTTTTGTTGGAATAGAATTTGGTTTAGTTTTATTGGAGATGTCATATGGAGATTTTGTTCATAGGGTAGACATAGCCAGCAGGTGAGATCTGAGATATTTAAAGCATGTAAAAGTTGAAAAGTGTTTAAAACTTGAGGTATGGAAGGGTTGTGAGATGTGTGTTTCTTAATAGTGGGGAAGGTGTTAAAAGTTGAGATGTGATGACCCACGTATTGGGGAGCAATCGTTTGTGAAGAATTATAAATATAGGTTTAGAGGCAGACATGACATACAGGTGAAAGCCCCATGTTTGACTGCAAGGAAGTAGTAGAAATGTTTTTAGATTTTTCTTTGTGTGAACATGTAAGACCTCTGTCTAGAATACGCATGTAGTGGTTGTGTTTATGCACATGTAGTCATCATGATTTGTCCAAAATTGAAGATTATATCTTATGGACTCACATCCCCAGTGGGTATATAAAAACTGAAATGGTCAAAACATGGTACATAGTTTAGATTTTTAGAGCAGAGGTAAAATTGAGGAGCATAAGTTGTCCATTATGGTAATCTTTAATAATGAGCATACTCCAAGGGAAATCAAATATTAGAGGTCCTAAAGTCTAATTGGCTTGAGCAATACTTGTGTGGGAAGGATCTGCTGCTCTCCCATGTTTAGTCAGGTAGAATTGGTATTTCAGGGTGTCTGAGTGTTGTAGGGTAAGGTGAAAGAATAGATTGAGGTAGAGGGGGAAGCCTATCATGTTGACTAAGGCAACTGAGGCATGTAAACAGTAAGATTATTAATATGAAGAGTGTGATAGCTGTAAGGCTTTGGAAAATGGTGTAATTGGGGGGGGTAGAATGTTAGACTGCTTGTGAGGAAGAGAAGTGTAGGGCCGAATATAGGACAAAACCAGGTCGGGTAGCAAAGCATTAGTGTTTGTGTTGGGTTAATCTGAGATGGGTGGGAGCTATTGGACGTAAGGTCCATAAAGTCACTTTAGTGTGTTTGGGATTGAGAGTATGGGGCAGCAGATGATACCTCTTAATCTGGATGATGTGAAACCAGCATGGGAATACCTCTACCTTTACCACAGTTGGAGTTGCAAGGTATACCAGCTGAGGTCCGTTTTACTTAGGTTGAAGAGTTGAAGTTGAATCTGTGGGCTTAGGAATTTTAATATAGATTAAGTCTCCTGGAGATAAAGGAGGATGTGGTGTGTGTCCCTTGGAGGGTTGAGGGAGGCAAAGATCTGCGTATTGTCGAAGAAGGTTTCGGAGGAATGAGAGAACTTGAATGTAGTCAGCTAAGGGAGGAAGATTAGAAGGTGAAGGCAAGTTTTTTAAGACAAACAGTGTACTGAACATAAGCTCAAAGGGGCTTGACTAAGTAGGTGACCTGGGGAGAGCTCGGAGTTTTGTAAAGGCTAGAGTAGGAGTTTTGGTCATGGCTGATATAGTTGTAGAGTAAGCTTGGTTAGGTGAGTCTTGATGAACCCATTTGTCTTTTTTACTGTTCTGGAGGACTGTGGATGGTATGGTATGTGTAGTTTTTAAGTGATACTGAGAAGGGGCTGGGGATTTAGCTCAGTGGTATAAGTGCCTGCCTGGCAAGCGTAAGGTCATGAGTTCAATCCCTGGCAAAAAAAAAAAAAAAAAAAAAAAAAAGTGATACTGAGAAATGAAGGCTGGGGCATTATCAAATTGTGTATATCTTGAGGAAGTCCAAACCTCGGGATGATATCCTACAGCAGTATATATGTTCATGATTTTACTTTTTGCTAGCGTGAGGGCTTGTGTCAAGGCCATGAGTTTTGTCTTTTGTGAGGAAGTTCATGGAGGTAATGGGTTTGCCTCTATCACTTTTGACCTGTTAACTATAGAATATCCTGCTGTTTTGTGTGGTGGTGTTCATTGAACTACCATCAGTAGCAGTAGAGAGAGGAGAATCATGTATATGTGGGAAGGAAGTATGGATTAGTTGGAGAACATCTGTGCAGTTGTGTAGAGGACTTATCTCTGTGTCTGTGTCAGGAGTGGGCAATAGGGTGGCTGGATTGAGTGTGTTGCTGATTGAGACTATGACAGTAGGGTCTTGTATTAGAGTTATATGTACTTGTTGTAGCTGTGATGGAGTCGTTAGAGCTGGGAGTGTCCTGTGAGAAACTAGATTGACTAGACTTTGTGGTGAGTAGACTGTGATTGTTTGTCCTAAAGTGAAATGTTGGCTTCTTGTGTCAGGGTGGTTGTCACTGTTATCACCTGAAGGCAGGGAGCCCATCCTCTAACTGTAGTGTCTGGCTGTTTTGAGAGGTAGGCTATGGCCTGGAATGAAGATCTTTCACTGTATCCCAATACTCCCATTGCATTATCTTTATCTGTTGTAGTGTATAGAATAAAGGGTATGGTAGGATTAGGAAGTGTAAGTGTAGGCACTCTAAGGAGGGCCTCCTTAAGCTCTGTGAAGGGAGTAGCAATTGGCATAGCGGGGCCTAGGGGTTCTGAAAGAGGCCCTTGGTATAGTGGCTGAGCTAAGGAAGCAAAGTTGGGTATCCAGAAGTGAAAAAAGTTTGATAGGCTTAAGAAGGATAATATATTTGTTGTTTTGTGATCAATGTCTGTATGTCACAAAGGAGTCTAATGGTCAGAAGTGCTGGACCATGTGGTGAGTGTAAGCATGAGGCCTAAGTATTTGACCTTTGGTGAGGTGATTTGAGCTTTGGAGCAAGAGACCTTGTATCATCTACTACAGAGAAAGTTGATTAAGGCAGCTGTGTGTGGTGTTGTGGCATAGGACAGGGAGGAGAGTAGAAGTCATCTATGTATTGAATGAGTGTACTAGGTTGTAGATTTATAGTTGTAAAATCATTGGCTAAGGCTAAAGAAGTGAGGGCTGTCTGAATTCCTGGGGTAGCACTGTCTATGTTAATTGAGTGGACTGAAAAGTATCTGAATCTGTTCATGTAAACACAAAAAGGTCTTAGCATTGTGGATGTAAGGGAATAGTGAAAAATGTATTTTTAAGTGTAATATAGGAAAGGGAATGGTACATGGAAGAATATGAGACAGTGTAGTGTAAGGACTTGGTACCACCAGGTGAACTGGCATTATT
The DNA here is from genome assembly GCA_004027455.1 of Hydrochoerus hydrochaeris. Taxonomy (NCBI): domain Eukaryota; kingdom Metazoa; phylum Chordata; class Mammalia; order Rodentia; family Hydrochaeridae; genus Hydrochoerus; species Hydrochoerus hydrochaeris. The sequence goes on along the minus strand of PVLA01010463.1, from coordinate 57,645 downwards.
ATACTGATAATAGCTCTGGGATCTTGGATTAAGTGATAGGAGCTGTTGGATTAAAGGACAGGGAAAATAGGGGTGTCAAAGGGCAAGTGAGTGTCTTTTAGAAACCCATTAGTTAACAAGCAGCCGATAATAGGTTTGAGTCCCTGTTGATGTTTAGGGGCTACTGGGTTTTGGGGAACAGAAGGGAAGACTGAGGGGTGTTTGAGGTGAATTAGCAGCAGAGTAATGTGGGTGGCATGAGTGGGATTGGAGGTGTCTCAGACTGTAGGGTCCATGAGGAAAGAGGGAAGGGGAGGGCCTGAGTCAGTGGCATATGATGGTGGGACTGGAGCATGAGAGCTGTGGGGAAAGGGTGATAGTATAAGAGAAATTGAGTTTTTTGGAGTGGCATTTTTATCAAAAAGAGGTACAGGACAGGTTGGGACAATAAGACAGCTGCGTGTAAAGAAAAGGTTTGGAGTCTGCAGGGTGTAGGTTTTGTTCTGCAGAGGTCATGTACATTGGCCAGCAATGGAGACTGCAGACTGGGAACATCAGCCTTTACACTCAGGAAGAACATTATGGGTGGCTCACATGTCAACAAGGAAAGAGAAGGTTTTACCTGAGATGTCCAGCGAGACTCAGGGATCGGAGAGAGATACCTCAGTGAAGCCGTGGTTCCCGAGCCCCATCAATTCTCTTCAGCAGTGCAGCCCAGCAGATCAGCTGGTGATGAGTCCGAGGTGGCAGTGTCTTATCCTGTGAGTCAGCGAAGGTGATGACTTACCTGCTCTCTGGCAGACAGGGCGGTCGCACTTCCAGCGGCCCTCTTGGTTACAGATGGGACTGGTTCCCAGTTATGGTCGCAGATCAGGGCAGGGTCATATCCAGTGTTGTTTTTTCTGCCACACTTGAAGCCTGATGGCAGGGGCAGGTTTCTAGATATTTTTTTTCTCCAGCCCATGTTTTATCTTGAGCCCCATGTGCCACTCACTGCAGCTGCAGCTGCTGTGGCCATAAATTGGCCTTGGAGTTTGAGCTTGGAATGGAACTCGTCCTGGAATGTAACCTTTTAAAGTTCATCTTATTTTTGTTGTTTTTGTCTATTGTTGAAGACATGGAAAGCCATATATAAGAGATCCCCCTGGGGGGACTGAGGACCAAGTTCTGACATTTTGAATTTAGCCTGAATTTTGGTGCTGCTTGGGACATAAAATGGGACTTTAGCAGACTGCAGGATCAAGTATGATGGGCAGAGGGAGAGAGAAGAGGGGGCAGAGTTGGGTAAACAGAGGAGGAGCTCACAGTGGTTTAGTCCTCTGAGAGTGACTTTGAGATAAGGAGGAGGAGAAAGAAGAAGATGGGAGGGGGCCTCCACATGAGTTATGGTTTTAGGGGGATGGAGGTGTTTTATCCATTGGGCCTGAGAAACAAGAAGGGGGAGAGTCACCATGGCAAGATGATAAAGGAAGAGGGCCTGTGGAGTGAGCCAGAAGAATTTGGGAGGCCTTGCAGGTTTGGGTTAGGTCAGGCCATGCCCGCAGCTGTAAGAACATTTGGACATAAGGTATTTACCCCCACTTGCCGTTTCAGTAGTAAAAGTTATGAAAACCTCTTAATGTTAGCCTCTTTGGCCTGAGTTGGTTTTAGCTCAAGAGCATCTAAGTGCAGCCCAGAGGAGTGATTTTGTCAGGTAATACCCGTGTTTTCAAATTAGAAAAGTGAGCCAGGGGTTGGAAGGGTTGTGAGTCAGTGGAGAATCATCAACCTCCAGTGAGGCACAACCAGGAGAACCATAAAGGACATAGAGTAGGACCAACAATGAATTCACTAGTCACCACCAGAGAAGACAAAGAGGAAATCACAAAGAGTGTAGAGGTTCCGAAGGGAAAGAGTAGAAGGGGAGGGGTGTCCTGACATGGCCACGATTTAAGGACAGGCACCCCAAAGGAGAGTAGAGGGAAGGCTCACCTTGGATCTGATGAGATGAAGGCCCATTGTTAGATGTTGGTGAGAAATGGCAAGGTGGAGGAGTCCCTAGTCCCAGAAAGAGAAAAAGCGAGAGTGAGAGCGAGAGAGAGAGAGAGAGAGAGAGAGAGAGAGAGAGAGAGAGAGAGAAGCAGAAAGGAATGGTCCATAGGCCAGGGTGGGGGCTTGGACTGGGGGACAGACCCCCCCCCAGAGGCCACACAGCCTCTGACCGCTGGAGTCACAGCACCAACTGATTGAGTACTCAATCTAGAGCAGCACAGAATATTAAAAGAGAGGAGGCAACTAGATAGGAAAAGAGTTTAATGAGGGTGCAGAGGGAGTCACCACAAAGGCTGTGGCAGCTCTCTGCAAACAAAGGGCAACATCTGCCTGATACAGGCTCTGATGGGGGTAGGCCTCTGGGGACTGATAGGAGCTGATTTATTTTGTGAGAGTGCAGGGGATTGCGTAAATCTTTATACACATGAGCTTTGGCAAAGACTTTTGGGAAGGAGAAGCCATAGGCACTTCTGGGAAGAAGGAGTTATGCATTATCATGGCACAGTTTTGAACTGTCACCATGATGATCATGCTGTGTCTCAGAGGGGGTGGGTATCTAAATAAAAGAAATGGTTAAGCAGTTTAGAAAGAAATGTTCTGTGGGAGATGAGCCCAAAGCAAAGAAAGGCTGAGATGGGAGACAGCAAGCTGGATTTCTTCACCTGTTTTTCGCCTGTAAAGAATACACCCATTAGTCGAAAGCCCCCGGGCAAATGTACAGAAATTTGACTAAGGTCTGATCCAACTAAATTGTATTGAGGGGCTAAACACAAAAATTCCCATAAAAGGAAGGGAAAGATGGAGAGTTGGATGGGGCAGGAAGGATAGAATGGTGCCTGCCCAGACAGGAAACAGTGAAGGCCAAAGGCAAAAGGACCTAGATGCCCACAGACATTTGTCCTTGGGACATTTGGGTGGGGGAAGACTTTGACCACTGGGGTCCAATTTTGATGTTGTCTCCACCCAAAAACCTCTCCTGAGCCCTTCTTTTGAAAAGCCGGTCATTCTCTCTCCTGAATTGACTCATTTATTTTGCAGTCTCATCATCATCTCTAGTCATCTGTTATGGGGTTTGTCTCATTCTCTGTTAGGCTGTGAATTCCCTGGTGGTGGAGGCTGAGTCTTACTCAGTCCTTGCTAACATAATGGTTCAGCGCATGAGAACTCAAGAAGTATGTTCAGCTGAATCGAAATGCAGACTTGCAACAGTACCTTCCTATTTATGAGACATAAACTTTCAAAAGTTTAATCACATGGAAATGGTGGAAGATAAAGTTTTAAGGAAGCAATATGAAAAGCTGAACTATTGTACAAGACTGGAGAGAAAGGAAATGGCCAACCCAAAGCAGAGGTATTGGGGAACAGTGATGCTACAAGCAGGGATATAGGCCAAGATCATTGCATGAAAAACAGAATGCATATCTGCAATATTAGCTCTTCTAGAGCCAGGTATGGTGTCATACACCTATAGCTCCAGCCTTTGGGAAACTGAGGCAGAAGGATTGCTGCAAGTTTAAGGTCAGCCTGGACTACAAAATGAGTTCAAGTCCAGGATGAACTGCAGAACTGCAGATACATATATATCTATGACACTTCCAGCTCATTACATTCTTCATGTAAATTTTCTAATGGCACTGATTTTTTGATAATAACTTGCAATTACTCCCATATTCCTTGTTAGTGCAAATCTAAAATGTTTGATCCAGATTCAGGATTACACTGAAGTTCCTAAAATAGAATCTTTAACAACAAAAAAATCTAAATAGCGCCCTTATATCATTCTGATGCTTCTTAGTTATCATCTGTTTACTCTTTGTGATTTTCAAGGTTCAGGTCCCAGCCACCTCTGTCTTTGTCTCTGTCTCTGTCTCTCTCTGTGTGTCTCTGTCTGTCTCTGTCTCACTGTCTCTATGTGTCCCTCTCTGTCTCTGTCTCTCTCTCCTGGAGACTGAAGCCTGAGCCTTGTTAGTGCTAACTATACACTCTGCCACTGGGCTACTCCCTCAGCCCCCACCCCCTTTAAATCATATTCTCATTCATCCTCCACCCTCAGTAGAGACTACGGTACCAGTACCTGCCTGGGCACCCTAGGGACTTATGTGTGAGTCACCCTCAGCCTTTCCCTCACTTTGAGTTCCTGCACACACCCAGCATGCATGTAGCCTGCCGCCCAGATCCTCCTAAGTCTCCTCACAGCCAAGCAGGAGCAGTTATGCCATGGCAGGAGCTGAGGCTGCTCTTCAAGGCAGGAGCTGTGGTCTCAGGTTAGGAACTGAATCACCCTTGTGCAACGATGGCTCTCCCAGGACCTGTCCCAATCAATCCTGAGACCCCCATCCCCCAGCCCAGCACTCACAACCAGGATTCCCTGCTGCCCGCTAGGCAGACCCTTGGCCCTTGCCTTTGTCCCCTTTTGTATAAAATCTCCAGGTAACCATCAGCCCTTCCAGACAGAACATGGACCTCTTTTTCTGGGCTTCCCAGGGTGGCCATGCAGATAAAACTCCTTTCCTGCCCATCTCTTTGGTTGGTGTCATGGCACAGGTGACAGAGCCTGGTCTGTTGGGGTCAGGAGCTGGGGACTCTAATTACATGGTCTCAAACTTGTGATCCTCCTGTCACAGCCTCCCAAGTAGCTGTGAGTACAGGCATATGTTGGTACAGTTGGCACAATCCTTAATTGATTAATTAATTATTATTATTATTATTATTTTTTGGACACAGGGCCTTACTATGAAGAACAGGCTGGCTTTGAATTCACTACATAGCCCAGGCTGACCTCAACCTCATGGCAACTTTCCTGCCTCAGCCTCCCAAATACTTGAATTACAAATATGTATCACCACACATGGAATCCTTACTTTAATATGGATAATTTCTTTCTCTCTTTCTTTTTTTTTTTTTTTGTACTGAGGATCAACTTCATGACCTCATGGTTGCCAGGCAGAAACTTAAATCGCTGAGCTCAATCTGAGGCCTATTATGGCTAATTTCTTTTCTTTTGCATACTACAGATAGAATTCAGGTCTGCATGCAAACTAAGCATGTATTCTGTCTCTTGGCTACACCCTCAGCCCTTGACTAATTTCTACTCACCCTTTATAACCCAGTTCACATAATATCTGCTGTAGATTATTTTCCTGAGTATTCCCTCTGCAGTGTGGATGTACTGAGGCAGGAGGATCACTTGAGCTCAATCACACGTCCTGTGCTTCAAAAACCTATGCTGGATAATTGTGGTATAGGAAATAGGCTTGTTTTTCACTCTGAGTGCCTGGCACAGAGCTCCTCACTTCCTTGGAATTTCCAGCATGATAGGAGTGTCTTTTGCTCTTCATATGTAATGAGCCACTGACCTTGCATAATACCCACACCTAACTTGATGCCAATCAGATGAATGAGGTGATGGACCTTCAAAGCCTCAGGATAGGGCTACTCTTCTAAAAGACTAGGTCAGTAGGGCTGGAACTCTGACCCCTCCCTTGGACCTCCAGGAAGCAGGGCGGGAGCTGCAGATAAAACTCCACAAATGTTTTGAAGAAATGAGGCTCAGTGAGCATTGGGATTGGTGAACTGTACACACATTCCAGGAGTGGGTACACTTCACACATGGAGGCTTCTGTTCTCGGGGCTCTGGTGGACCTGGAGGTACTGACAGACCTTCCCGCAGCTGTCATCACCTGGGTAACACCTGCCACTGCAAACCAGTAAGATATTTTCTTGAGTTCTGTCATCCACTCTAGCAAATCATGGAAACCATAAGAGGGGGACTGGGCACTGTCATGTAATAGTCGGCCAGTCAGAGGTCCTGGAAACCTGAACTTGTGGTAGGCGCTGAAAGAGGGTTAGGTAGACAGGTGTTGTCGTTATTGAATCACACTGTAGGACAGCTAGTGAATATCGAAGAATTGGTACATGGTAGAGGGTGTTCTGTGGGAGCCAGGTACATGCTGGGATGTGCCTGTAGTCCCAACTACTTGGGAAGCTGAGGCAGGAGAATCACTTGAGCTCAATTATTCAGTTAGCCTGGGAGACACAGTGAGACCCTATTAGGGGAACAAAGCTAGGTGCTGTTGCACAAGTCTATAATCCCAGCTACGATAGACACTGGGGCAGGAGAATCTCAAGATAGAATCTAGTGTAGGTAGTTTACTGAAATTTTGTCTCAAAATATAAAACAAATGAGAACAGCTGGAATATAGTTCAGTGTGGGGTTCAATCCTCAGTACTGCCTCAAAAAAGTTCTGTGTGAGACTGTAGAGGAAGTGTTTTTTATTTTTTACTTATTTTGGTTTTTTGAGACAAGTTCTCACTATGCAGTTCAGGCTGACCTTGGACTCACTAGGTAGCACAGGCTGGCCTGGAACTCATGGCAATCTTCCTGCTTCAGCCACCCGAGTGCTAGGATTACAGGCATATGCCATCATGCTCTGGGAGAAAGTGTTTTTTTTTAGAATAAACAGTAAATTACAGGAATTTGGGATTTTTTTGTGCAGATAGTAGTGGGGCTTAAACCTAGGACCTTTACATCGAGCTCTATTCTCAACCCTTTAAAAAAAATTTTTAGTTGTGAAAAACATTTATTTGAAGACAAAATAAATCTTCTAAATATGAATGGAAAAAATTTAAAGGAATAAAAGGTGTTGGGCAGGACTTGTTCATTTGACAGATGGGAAATCTAAGGCACTGATGCAAGGCTCACCAGAGAGGTCTCAGCATAGGCTGAAGGGGAAGTGATTCGGGATGAGAATGGATTTGTGCAGTGAGAAAGTGTTGAGCTTCCCAAACCAGTATTCTTAGTGCTCAGGGGGCGGGGCCTGGAGGACTCCACCTCCTTACCCCCCTGTCCCCCAATAGAAGAAGGAAAGCTGGTCAGGATGGGTGGGCCAGGTCCATCTCCTCAACTACTGCCCCCTAGCAGGGCAGGATCAGCCTCTGCCTTCCAATGGCAGCTGGAGGAGTCAGGTTTTGTTGGAGACCACTACGAATTGGCTCTGAAAAGGATTTAAAATTAGCTAATTGGCTTTCCATGTTTATTTGTAGGTCTGTCCTAGGCTGTGGTCCCTTGCCTGGCAACTGGAGCTGATTAACAGTAAGTGAACCTCTATGAATCACTGGTCCTGGCTGAGGCCTATAGCGGTCTGAGATCAGAGATACTTCAAAAAAGCACAACAAGGTCACAGCTCTGTGGACACTTGGCTCAAACGTCAATTAAGTCGAGACTGCAGCTGCAGGAATTAATCCTGCAGTCTCACTTCTACCATGTCTTCATGATTTTAAGATGTTTTCCCCTAAATTGAATCATTTATTACTTGGAGACATCCTTGAAGTGACTCTCAAGGTCCTGTTCACTGCCAGTGCTTTCCTCAGTTTCCCTGCCCTTTGTTTTGGACCTAATAAAAGTGGGCGGTCCAGAGAAGTCTTTGTTTTAGTCCTCAGAATCTCAAACTCAGCTAAAGGGTTTTGATCCTCCCAGAGCCCTGAAATCATACTACTTGTCTCATTTAAGCCTTCACCATACACTTGTTTGGGAGATTGGGGATGTAGGTCAAAACCCAATAAGGCTTGTCCTGGGCCTCAGAAGGGTTAATATATGTATACTAAATCATTATATACATTAAAGTTATGCAACTCGATTGGTAAATCATACATCTGATTATGTGGGGCATTCTCTCCTGTTTCATTGATTTGTCTTTCATTCTTTGAGACATCTCATCATAGTCCAGGCAAGCCTTGAACTCACCATGTGACTATGAACTCACCATGTGGCCTAAACTTGCAGTGATCCTCCTGCCTCAGCCTTCCAACTGCTGGGATTACAGGTATGTACAACCATCATTACTGCACCTTGTTACTGTAGCTTTACAGTAAGTCTTTTTCTTTTTTTTTTTAATTTGAGACAGGGTCTTACTGGCCTTGAACACATGACAATCCAACTGGATTTTCTAATGCCTAAAATCATTTGGAAATTAAGCTTCTCCTAAGGTAGGGAAGGCATCCACCACTTTTTTTTTTTAAGAGAATAAAACCACACAAAATACAACAGAATAAAGTCAATCAAGACAAGACAATGAAAGCAATATAGTACTTCAAAACATTATAGTAAATCAACAACAGCTACTATAATGCCTCTTGCTATCTTCAGAATAGCTGCCCATACCCTCAGACATAATAAAATCAAACAAAACAGAATAAAACCAATCAAAACAAAACAAACACTTTTGGTTTTATTCACAACCTAGAAAAAAGTAGTCATATAGTCGAATATGATCATTTTCTAAACTTCTTCTGGACTGGGATTTCATTTTCATATAGTTTTAAAATTCATCGCGACTTTTTAAAGTGTACCTTCTCATTTCATTCCCACAGCAGCCCTGGGTTACACTTTTATCTTTTCATAACAAAGGTGGAGAGGAAGTTAAGTAACTTGCCCAGGGCTTGCACTGCTTTCTAAGGGCAGAGCTGGTTCCATCCACCCTACCCGTCTGTTATCTTTCAATCTGTTCGACCCCAGGACTCTTCAGAGAGCGCAAAAGCCGCCTCTCCACACGCGGAGGCACTGCCTTTAGTGCACACGCGGGAGGCCTTTCAGATATCCACGATCTTTGTCTCCAGATCCCTGCCTCCTGGAGAGGGGACAGACCCCGGCAGGGCAACTCGGGCGGTGACCGTGAGAAAGGCCGGGGACACCGCACGCCGGGAGCTCGGGTGCCCGGGCCTGGGTTCAGACCGGGGCGGGCAGAGCCTGAGAAGGGAAGCGAGGCGAGGGGCGCGCATAACACGCACTCACCCCGGGGTTTCCCGCGGGGCCCAGACCGTCACCGACGCGCGCTCCTCAGAGAGGACAGTTTAGGGGCGGAGGGAAAGTCCTGATGGGCGGAGGGAAAGCCCTGATCCTCCGCCCGGGGCGAGGCGGAGGACGTCTCCGCGCAGGTGCGGTCCGCGAGCCCACGCGCCCCGCAGGCTCCGCCCCACCCCGCCCCGTCCCTGCGGCCGCCGGCTACGCGCGCGCGGGAGCGAATAGCGGACGAGCAAGGGGCCGAAGCCGAGCGGCGGGGTGTGAGCGGCCTGTGGGAGTCGGTGTCTGCGGGAGTGGGGGTGAGGGCCAGGCAGCGCGACCGCGAGGCGGTGAGGAAGGGGCGACGGCCGAGGACGCCGGGCCGGGCCGCGGCATCGGCGGGCTGAGGAGGAGAAGAGAGGCGGCTCCGGCATCATCCCGACCCCTCCCCTCCGCGCCTCAGCCGACCTCCAGCCGGGGTGCGGCAGGGGGAGCCCGGGAGGAGCTGGCGGGGCGCGGGGCGGCCGCGGGCGCCGCGGTCGGTGGAGCGGGTCGCCGCCTGGCTGGGTGCGGGAGGTGCGGCGTGAGCGGGGCCTGGGCGTGCGGCTTCTCGTTTGCGAGGGGGTGTGGTGGCCGGGAGCGCGGGGCGCGGGTGAGCCCCAGGCGGGGCCGTGCCTTCACCGCTGCTGCTGCGCGCCGGTGCGTTTCCGAGGGGCCGTCGTCCCCTTTTGACAGCTCTCTGGGGAGGAAGGGGGGGACCGAATGCTTGTCTTATTTGTCCATATTTCGAAACATTTGGCTGTGATTTACCCAAAAAATTGTAAATGGAGAGGATATGGTTAACTGGTCGTGCCTTATTAATTTATCTTTACCTCTGAACTCAAATTTGTAACCCCAGTATTTGGTTCCATTTGTGTTCATGAATTGCGATGGAGAGTTCATTCTATTTTGTGAATGAGGTTATTATGCCAACTGTTCTGAGTTTCAGTGTAAATTCTTTGAATTATTTTCCCATTAATTGTGTATACTGTATTTTCCTCTGTTTTCTTACACTTAGGTGAAATTCTAAATTTACATTGGAAGTGTACGGGCAGCTTAATATGGGCTTAATATGTTTATTTTGTTGGTTTAATGTTTATTGGTGGGTGTTATTATCTTTCAAATGTTATTTAAATCTCAGTTTTTTTCTTGTACAATGTTGAGTAGTTTAAGGGTCATTTCTTCAATTAAAAGATTTCTTAAAAATAATTGCAACATACATTTAAGATAGTTCATTTGGAATAAAACTGAAATTTCAGTCATGGACACACAACATTTTTTTTTAATTTTTCTAAAATGTAACCTAAGTTTAAGAACATAGTGAAATTTCTGATAGTTACTATGTGTTACTTGGTTAGAGTGTCAAAGGAAAGAAGGACTGTTTTGTGTTGGGGTAGTCTTAATGTTTATTCCTATCTTAATGGTTTTCTGTTTCCTCTTAATTTAGTTGTGTGGCAATAGGACGACTCATTTTTTCCTCCCATCTTTCTGTCACCCTTTTTTGTAGTCTTCTCTTAGCCCTATAGTGCTTGTGAGAGGCCGACAGTCTGAATCTGATTTAAAAAAAAAAAAAAAGTCAAGACAAACGTGAATTTCTGAAGGAGCTCAGTATCTTGTGTAAAATTCCATTTCTCTTAACTTTTTTTTCCCTCTGTTTTGTTTGTTTGTTTGCTACAGGCAGTCAAACTCATGACTTCGCACTTGCCAGACAGGCCCTTACGCCACTGAGCTACATCCCTGCGCCCTGCTCTGCTCATTTTTTAAATTGGCTATACAGATTACTGGGTTTCATTTTGGCAAATTTGTACGTTGCACATAAAAATACTTTGATCATGTTCACGCCCCTCAAAACCTCCTTGTTATGCCTTCAGTCCTAGTTTCACGTTTGCCTTGGCTTTATTTTTCCCATGTTTCCCGTCAGTAGTAGCTTCTAGGAGCAAAGGGAAGAATGATAAGAAATCATCACCTTTTTTTTTTCTCTTCTCATGCAGTCTTCTTTTTCTTTTTCTTCTTTTTCTTTAAAGAAAAAACACACAAAACAGAAAAAAGGTAATACATAATTACTAGTTGATAAGTTACATATTGTACTCTTAGAAATAGTTGTGGCTGGGAAAACAGGCAGCCAGCACTCTGCCCTGGTAAGTGGCTGTGGACTCCCAAGCTGCAGCCGCCCCAGGGCGAGAACCATATCAACGTTTCCTGAGATCCATGCCATGTTGGAACATGGGGCACTGGGAAAACAGGCAGCCAGCTCACTGCTCTGGTGGGCAGCTGTGAGCCTACCGGTGGGCAGGCTAAGAATCAAACATCCATCTCATCCCCCCCCCACACACACACACACATGCTAGCAAGTGAGAGCCAAAGATCTGAGCATCTCTTGTGAGTTTGACTATATGCAATATAGCAAATAAGGGAGATTTTTTTCTGCCATCTCTTTGAAGGCAAATATTATGGTATTGCTCTATTCAATATTCTTTTTTAACAATTTCGTTATTTCCTTCAATATTACTCTACCTGATTGAAGGAACAACTTTTGTGAAGAAAACTAGATATTGCTGTTATCCTAGTAACCTGCTGTGAGGTTCTGTACCCATCTCACTGCACTGCCTCAGTTGGCTTTGTCCAGTCTTGTTCTGCTGTATTTTACTACTTTCAAAATAAATAAATAAGAAATAAAAAATTTTAAAAAGTAAATAATAACAAAACAGATCAGTAAGGTACTGAGCAACCTGAAACATGATATAGCTAAACAGATAATGGACTTAAAAAGCAAAAGGAGGAAAAGAAAATGCTCTAAAGGATAGAACTGCATGTATCTTTAAGTGTGTAGGATTGATAACCATGTTGCTAAGTTTTTGTTGATTAGGTGAACAGAACTGTTTGCAGCCTCACTATTTGAATGTCCACTTTGTATGCTTTAATTTTGTAACTTGAACAACTATATCCAAGAAGACAATATGTAATGTATCAACTAGTGATTTCTTACTGTTTTTTTTTAAATTCTGTATTGTTTCTACCCTTTTTTCTATTTTGCTTTTTTTCCTACCTCTTTAAATAAAATTAAATTAAAAAAATTTAAAAATAGTTGTTCAATTTACAAAATCAAAGCTTAAAAAGTGGGCAGATACTCGAACATTCACAGTGCAAACCATTCTGTTCAGCGGTCTAATGAAAACTTAGTAATATAGTCATCTATCTTACACAGTTAAACATACATATATCCTTTAGAGTAATTTCCCTCCCTTTCACAATATCTGTTATATATTTTGGATCTTATTACTCTTTCAGTTTTTATTACACTAGAGAGACAGCGTGATATTTACTAATGTGAGTCTTGTTTATTTCACTTAGGATAGTCTCAAGTTGCTTCCATTTACCTAAAATGGCCTCAAATTTATCCTTTTTATAGCTTAGTAATATTCCATTGTATAAAAATACCACATCTTTTTCATCCACTCTGATGGGCATTTTAGTTGTTTCCAAGATTTAGCTATTACAAATTGTACTGCTATAAACGTGGGTGCACATACATCACTGTGGCATGATCTTTTCAGGTTTTTTTTGGAAAATACCCAAGAGGGGAATAGCTGGATTGAATGGAACTTCCAATCCTAGTTTTTTGAGGAATCTCCGTACTGATTTCCACAGTGGCTGCACCAGTCTACATTCCCACCAACAGTGGAGAAGTGTTCCTTTTTGCCCACAGCCTCACCAACATTTGTTACCGGTTTTTTTGATGGCAGCCATTCTTTCCGGAGTGAGATGAAATCTCAATGCTGTTTTAATTTGTATTTCTCGAATGACCAGTGATGGTGAACATTTCTTCATGTATTTATTTGCCATTTGTATATCTTCATCTGAGAATTGTGTGTTCATCTCAGATGCCCATTTTTGGAAAGGGTCTTTGAATTTGGGGGGCTGATATTGGGTTATTCAAAATTGTTATATCTTCTTGATTGAGCTTTGGTAGTTCATATGTTTGTAGAAATCTGTCCATTTCCTTTGTTTTCCACCTATGTGAGTAGAAATTTTCAAAGTAGGTATTCATGATCTTTTGAATTTCCATGGGATCTGCAGTGATTTCTCACTTTTCAGTCCTTACTGCATGAATTTGAGTTTTTCTTTCTTTTTCTTAATAAGATTGGCTAGAGGTTTGATCAATTTTTTTAATTTTCTCAAAAAAACAGCTCTTTGATTCATTAATTCTTTTTTTTTTTTTAGTTTCAACTGCATTGATTTCTGATCTTTATAATTTCCTCTCTTCTATGAGCTTTGGGTTTGACTTGCTCTTCCTTTTCTAGGAGCTTGAGATGTAGCATCAGGTTGTTTATTTGTGTTTATTCCATTTTCTTGATGTGACAATCTGTTGCTGTGACAATTTATTGTTTCTTGATGTGACAACTTATTGCTATGTATGTATGTATGTATGTATGTATTTCTCTCTTTGGACTGCTTTCATTGTGTCTCACAGGTTATGGTATTTTGTATCCATATTTTCATTGAATTGTAGGTATTGCTTTATTTCTTCTTTAATTTCACCTGTAGCCCATTGGTTGTTCAGAAGGTTGAATAATACCCATGTATTTATGCCAGTTTTGTAGTTACTTTTGCCATTAATTCCCAATTTCAGTGCACTGTGATCAGGTATTATGCATGGGAAAATTTCAGTCCTTTTGCATTTACTTAAGAATGTTTTATGGGTTAATATATGGTCTATTTTGGAGAATGTCCCATGTGCAACTAAGAAGAATATATATTCTGATGTGGTTGGGTAGAATACTCTAAACATCTACTAAGGCCATTTGTTCACAGGTATGATTCAGTTCTGTTATTTCTTTGCTGACTTTTTGTCTAGTTGATCTATCTCTTCATGACAGTGGGGTATGAAGATCTCCTGTTACAATTGTGTTCTATTGTACTTGATTTTTCATGTCCATTAGTATTTGTCTTATATAGTTGGGTGCTCCTGTATTTGGTGCATATATATTTATAATTGTTACTTCTTTTTCTTGAAGTTTTCTACTAACAAACATGTAGTGACCTTCTTTATCTCATTTAATCATTTTAGGTTTGAAGTTCACATTGTCTGCAAACAGAATACCTATCCCTGATTTTTCTGGGTTCCGTTGCATGGAATATTATTTTCCATCTTTTGACTTTTAATCTAGGAGTTTCCTTTTGAGTCAGATATGTTTCTTGTATACAGCATATTGTGGGATCCTGTTTCTTGATCCATTCTGTCAATCTATTTCTTTTGATAGGAGAGTTGAGGCCATTTACATTTACATTTGTGGATATAACTGATATGTACTGGCTCAATTTTGTCATGTTATGTTTCTGTTTTTTGTTTTCTGCTTTTCCCCCTTGTTTAATTTTTTGCCTTGCCTGGTAGTGTCTTTCTGCTGTTGTTCTGGAGATTGTGTTCATTTTTGTGTCTATCTAGTATGTCTTTCAACACTTTCTAGGGTTGATTTGGTGGACATGAATTTCTTCAGTTATTCTTTTTCATGGAAGTATCTTGTTTCTTCATTAAATTTGAAAGACAGTTTTGCTGGGTACATCGGCCTGGGTTGAAAGTTGTTTTCTTTAAGGGATTGGAATACTTCACTCCAAGCTCATCTTAACTTGAGGGTTTGTCCTGAAAAGTCTGCTATGATTCTGATGGGTTTTCCTTGATAGGTGAGTTGTGTCTTTTCTCTAACAGCTTTTATTATTCTGGGTTTGTTGTTGTTGTTGTTGTTTTGTTTTGTTTTGTTTTGTTTTTTGTACCAGGGATTGAACTCACAACCTTGCACTTGCCAGGCAGACACTTAGGCCACTGAGCTAAATCCCTGGCCCAATTTTTTTTTTTTATTTGATACCAGGGGTTGAACTCACAACCTTGCGATTGCAAGGCAGGCACTTATGCCACTGAGCTAAATCCCCAGCCCATTATTCTGTTTTTATGTTTTACGTCTGGGATTCTAATTATTATATGTCTGGGTGTAGATTTATGTTGGTTGTGACTGTTTGGTGTTCTATGTGCCCATTTATCTGTGTATCTGATTTTTTTCCCCATGTTTGAGAAATTTTCTGCTATTCTGTGAATAGTTTACCTGTCATTTGCGTTGACTCCTGCTTCTTCATTAATGCCTATTAGTCTTATATTGTTTCTCTTGGTATCATCCTGAAGCTGCTGTATTGTTATTTTATGTTGCTTTGTTGCTTTTAAAAGTTCTACTCCTTCATGATTGCTAACTGTGATCGTGTCCTGAAGGTCCAAAATTCTATTCTCAGCTTCATTTAAACGGTTTTGCCAGATTTCAATAGAATTTTTTGTTTCTTGGATATCTCTTTGAATTTGTTTCATAGATTCTGCTTGTTTTCTATATTGTTCATTCAAGATTTCAATAAATTTCCCATGTTCCTGTATTTTTTTTTATCTATTTCTTCTCTGACTATGCTGATCAACTCCTTTACTAAGGTTGTTATTTCTGTCTTTACATGGGAAACTGTTTCTAATTTGATTTCCTTTATAGCCTCATGGATTTGTTTCTTTATTTCATTTGCCATCTTTTTGGAGATTTCTGGGATATGACTTAAAGTCCTCTAATTTAATGTCACCTATACTTGCTTCTCATGGGCTAGATGTTTGAGATTGCATTTTGCTTTTTCGTTTTGTTATTTTCACCCTTTGGGCAAATATTTGGTCTTTCAATACTACTAGTCTGAACTATCGGTAGTGTGGATTTTAAGGTCCTATTGTGTCATTGATGTTTGTCCAATTGCTGAGTACCACAATGAAGAGGTGGACCAGTCACCTGAATTCCTCCTGTTGGGTGAGTCCTATATTCTTCCTAGGCTGACAAGCCTTAGGAGTATTGATGTAGGTCAACTCTTAGTTCCTGCTGTTACTTTGTCTTCAGGTTATTTCAGGTCACCAAATCTCCCTGTCTATAGTGTTTGTGTCAGCTGAGGCCCTACTGTGTCCCTACTGTGTTCCTGTGTATCTTAAAAGCCCTTTTAATTTTCTCCAAGTTGGGGGAGGCCTTATTGGCACATTCCTCACCCTGCCTGATGTTCTCTGTGTGGAGAAGGGAATCACCCATACTCTTGCCAAGCTGACCAAGGTCTTAGAGTTAGTTGGAGGGAGCTTTACCACTGCCCCTATTTACCCACTGCAGACCTCTAGTTTAGAAGCATACCACCACACTGACTGGAGCCTACTGAGGTCTTCTGTTTGGGTGAGGGGTTACTGAATCTCCCATTGAGCTAGCATGGTTAATCTGCGGTAGTCCAAGGTTCTGGGAGAAAGGGTGAGAGCCAGAGATCAATAGCAGTATTAGGTCCAGGAGGTGGGAGGGGGGTCCCCTAGAGGCGGGCCAGTGTCGTCAGTCTGGGTGTCTGTGGGGAGCGTAGGAAGCGCACAGGCGGTGTAGCTGGTCGCAGCCTTCTTTTTCACTCCAGAGTGAAATTACCAGCAGTATCATAGAAGTGTACTCCTTCTCAGCCACACTGAGAAAGAACTCACAAGGCTAGGGATTTAGCCCAATGGCATAAGTGCCTACCTGGCAAGTGTGGTAGTGTTTTGAGATACATGTGAAGCATCCATTAAAATATCTGCTAGTTGCTACCAGTTTGTATCCACCTGGTACTTGCTACTGAGGCAAATCACTGGATTTGTCAAAGCTCCTCACTCTGAGCTAAAGGACTGATGTAGCACACTGTGTGTGGGGACACCTGTGAGTGGAAGGGGAGAACTAAGACATCATTGCATACCTAAGCAAGAGTAGATTGTATCGTCTAGGGAGCAGGCCTAGAGATGTAAACTGAGTGAAAATGGGTGGAGGAAGAACCTCTGTACTCAAAGACAACACAAAAGGGGATGTAAAAAGATGTAAGAAATGCACATGCACAAACTCCCCATGATGAATCATTATGTACTGTAAACATGCTAGTACAAATTAAAAAGCAAATTTAAAAAACTTGGAGCATAAAGAAAACAAAGTACAGAGTAAGGATGGAGAGATCTGTGTTGCTTGCTGACATCTGTTTTGTGGGCAGTTTAGTGATGTGGATTCCTGGAAGCTATTTTATGACAAGTAAGTTTACAAAGTATATTTTGCAAGTAGGGTTTAAATCATAAGCAAGTGAAAAAAGAGGCTTTAGAAATTATAATAATTATTCCACACATGGACACCATTTGCTGAGGATCAGATTCAGTTCCTTGAGCATACTAGGCCCATATCTCAGGCCTAGGAGTTATATTTTAAGGTCTGAGGATCATTCCTTGGTGCTTTGCTGCCTTCTTCTTGACTGGTTGTCCTCTGTGATACCTGTTATGCCACCTGCCTTGGAGCAAGTCAACAATAGACTGAACCCTCTACAAGTTCTCCCAAGGCAGGGCACAAGCTCTGGACCTCACACCTTGGAGAAGTTATCTGATCTGTCTGTGCTTTAGTTCCTTGGTCTGCAAAATGGGGAAGTAGGGACTAGGGGTTTAGCTTAGTGGCACAAGCACCTGTCCAACAAGTGCGAGATTGTGAGTTCAATCCCAGGTACCAAAAAAAGGAAAAAAAAGAGAGAGAGAGAAAGAGAGAGAAAGTAATATATACTTTGAGCATTGTCAATGATGAGTGAATTAATAAATGAGAAAAACTTAAACTGTGCCTGGTACATAATAAGACTTCAATAAACATTAGTGAAGACTTGCAGAAAGAAGGCAGAGTGATACACAACACAGAAACAACATGTCTTGAGAGTCACTGTCAGGACGCTGGAATATAGCATTGTGAGGAAGAGTAGAAGGAGGGAAGTGGGTCCCCTGGATCCAGGAAGAATCAGAAGTATGAATTGAAGCCCATAGAGAGTGAAAAGAAAAACTTCAATGAAGAAGGGGGTAATCAGCATCACCTATTCCTAAGACCAGACTCACCACATGAGAGGAGCTGTTCAAACCTGTGGATGCACAATCACAGTCATGGTGACAGAGACAGCTGGTGACCCCAGAGGCCTCTACAAAGAGACAATGACCAGGAGCAGCGGATGTGGAGGATTGCACTGGCTAGGAGTGAGTACAGAGGACCTAGTCCTCTAGCAGGGAGAGAGAATTAGCTGGGAGCCATTTTAGAGACAGGCTGGCTGAGCTTGGAACCCAGAACTGCTGCTGGCTTCTTTTAGCAGCTCCCAGCTGGGCACAGACATGTGTAAATTGCTTGGACTGTGGCAAGCTCAGCAAGACTGCTCTCAGGGCAGGCCTGCTGAGATAATCCACTACCCTACCAAAAAGCAAATACTAGGCTGAGCATTTAGCTTAGTGGCTCAAGTGCTTTCTTGGTGAGTGCAAGGTCATGAGTTCAATCCCTTGTACCCCCCCAAAAAAAGAGAGAGAGAAAGAAGGTGCCAGGGATATAGCTCAATGGCATAAGCACCTGCCTGGCAAGTGTAAGGTTGTGAGTTTGATCCTCATGACAAGGGGCGAAAAAAAAGCAACTACTAGCTTACTGGGATACATAGGCATACTTCGGGACTTTCCACTGGTTGTCTACTAGTAAAACCAGAGAGACTCCTGGAAGTAGACTATTTGTTTTTCTTTTCCTTTTTTTTCCCTTTTATTTCTCCTTCATTGTTTTTATGAGTATGAAAATATCAAGTCCTGACCTAGATCCTCAATCTCCCAAATGAGTGTATGGTGAAAGTTTAAATAAAATGAGGCAAGTAGTATGATTTTAGGGCTCCAGGAATGTCAAAAGCCATTAGCTGAGCTTGAGACTCTGAGGGCTCAGACAAAGACTTCACTGGACTGCCCATATTTATTAGGTCCCAAAACAAAGGGCAGGGAAACTGAGGAAAGCATGGGAAATGAGCAGGACCTTGGGAGTCACTTCAAAGACTTCTCTAGTAAATTATGCCACTTTGGGAGAACCGTCTTACCTCCAGGATGACATTTATTTTAGGAGTGTGACTGCAGGAGTGAGATTCCTTCAACTGCTGTCTCTACTTAATTAGTGTTGGAACCAAGGTATCTTCAGCTGTGACCTTATCTTGCCCTTTGAGGTATCTCTGTCCTCACAGGTCTCTACAGGTGAGTAGAGCACCAGTGATTCAGAGGTACACTTACTATGATTCACTCAGCTAGGACCAGTGATTCAGAGCTTCACTTACTATGAATCAGCTCCTGTCATCAGGCAAGGGGCCGAGGCCTAGGACAGACTCACAGAAAGCAAATTAATTAGTTTTAAATTCTGCTCAGACCTGCTTTGTAGTGGTCTCCAACATGAAAGTGGTTCCTAATCTCTTTGTGGGTGTGGATCTGTTCTGTTCTTCCTTTTATCTCTTTCATTTCTCTTCAGTCTTGTGAAGGAAGTTGGTGTTATCCTCTAACACTATTTTACATCTCTTTCTCTTCAATTTCTCTATTTTCTTCTTAATACATTTTAAAATTTAACCTCCAAAGTAAAAAATAGACACATTAAGGGCTTATCTATTGCATGTAATTATCTAGTTTGTTTTACATTTTGTTCTATAACCATGTCTAGTTCATACAGTTAAAAATTGCAAATTAAAGAGTTAGCTCAGGGCTGGGGGCTCAGTGGCCTAAGTGCCTGCCTGGCAAGCATGAAGTCATGAGTTCAATCCCCAGTACCATCAAAAAAAAGCTCTTTTTTCCAAGATTGTTTGATGCTATTGATACCACTATAGCCAAAGTTGATATAACTTCTAAACAGCTGTTGGTCCTGGTATTCCATGACTCAGATTAACTAAGGGTCACAGAAAATACATGGAGCAGTGCCAAAGAACCAGGGACTAGGCCAAACAAGCACAATTTCTCATCTCCAAAAACTGAAGATGTAACATCTTCCAACAGAGTCAAAACCCAAAAAACGAGATACACCTGGAAAATACTTCAGAGAAATAATCATCACCTAAGGGTCTTAAATACTACCAATAAAGCAACCCACCATAGGCAACTTACAAGCATCATCCCAGGAGTTAAACTAAAAAAAAAGAGAGAAAAATAAAATGAGAAGACACTTAAGCAAAATGCAGCCTCACACATCCAGTTTGCAAAAGGCAAATCCAGGGGGCAATGAGGGAGGACAGTCCTAAAGCCCCACCAGGTCTCTCTTAATTGGAGACAACAAAGCAATTGAATGAGGCTCTGGAAAACATTAAATCAGAAATAATCTCTGAGATACGTACAGAGAGTACCATAATTCACACCATGCTTAGCAATGTAAGAGCAGACACAGACCAAAAAAAAAAAAAAAAATAGATAAGCTTAAGAAAATTATGGAAGATCAACATAGGGGAAAAGGGAATCCTTCAAGCAGATATCCAGGAGCATAAAAACTTCATTGAAAGTATTTGAAATAGATTTGAAGTCAATATGAGGACAGGATCTCAGATACTGAAAACACAGGCTTGCAGGAAAAGAAAAATTTCTCAAAAATAGCAAGGGACCATGAGAAATCAATCCAGCAGCTGCTTGATGAGACAAAGAAGAATAGCATGAAATTAGAGTCAATGAAAAAGCAGAAGATAGCACAGATATTAAAAAATATTCACAGGCATCATGACAGAAAACGTTCCTGGTAGAGACAAAGAATTTGACTTTTAGATAAATGAGGCATGTAGCACTCCAATTAGCAAGGATTAAAAAAAAATCTGCAGCCAGGCATACCATAGTCAGAATTCCAGAAACTCAACACAAGAATAGAATCCTAAAAGCTATTAGAGAAAAGAAATGAATCACCTATAAGGAAAGCCCATCAGAATCACAGCCTGAGTTCTCAGCACACACTCTCAAGTGAAGGAGAGCTTAGAGTGAAGTACTCCAAGTTTTAAAGGAAAACAACTTTCAGCCCAGATATGTACCCTGCAAAACTACCTTTCAGAATTGATGGAAAAATAATATACACTATGACAAAGAACATCTGAGGAAATTTATGACCACCAGACCTGCACTCCAAAATGTTCTGAAGGACATTCCAGAGAGAGATAGTAAGGTGTATAGCTCTATGAACCCCAACAGAAGGAATCCACCAAGGGAGGCAAACATTTAGAGGCAGGGGGGGAAAAGGAGCCAGCAAGAAAATAGCATCACAGGGATAGGTCGGTACATACCAATTATAACCATCAGTATTAATGGTCTTAACTCACCAATCAAGACACAGACTGGCAGAATCGATCAAGAAGCAAGATCCAACAATATGCTGCATGCATTTAATTCAAAAAGAAATTCATAGACTAAACGTCAAAGGATGAAAAACAATATTCCATGCAACAGGAACCCAGAAAAAATTGGGTAGCTATTCACAAAAAAAATTTCAAGCCAAGACTCAAACTTTCTGATGAATAGAGTTAGTAGGTGTCTCTAGAGTGTTCCACCTGACAACATCAGAATATACATTCTTCTGAGGTATACACGGGATATTCTCCAAAATAGACCATATACTGGCTCATAGATCATGCTTAAGTAAATGGAAAGAAATTGAAATTACCCCATTCATACTGTCAGACCACAATGGAGTGAAATTGGAAATCCATGCCAAAGGAAACCACAGGAGCTTTATAAACACATGGAAACTAAATAGCACCCACCTGAACAACCAGTGGGTTACAGATGAAATTAAGACAGTTTTTACAATTCAATGATAAGGACCATACCACCTACTGGAATTTGTGGGATACAATGAAAGCAGTTTTAAGAGGGAATTTTATAACTGTAAATACCCATATCAGGAAAACAGTTCAAGTGTATATAAACAACTTAATGTTGAACTTCAAACTTTTACAGTAAGAAGAGCAGGCTAAATCAAAAGCTCCTACAGGGATGAAATTATAAAGATCAGAGGAGAAATTGACACACTGGGGACAAAAAAATACAAAGAATCAATCAGTTAAAGAGGTGGTTCTTTGAAAGATTAAATAAAATCAACAAACCCTTAGCCAACATTATCAGAAAAAGGAAAGCCTCAAATCTTTGCAATTAGGATTGAAAATGGCAAAATCACAGTAGATCATGTAGAAATATAGAATATCATCTATGCCTGCTTTGGAAACATATTCTAATAAGATCAAAAATACAGAAGAAATGAACAGATTCCTAGATGCATGTGAATTAGCAAAACTGAATCAAGAAGATACAAAAATCCTAAGTAACTCAATATCAATAAATTGAAGATGTAAGTTAAAAACCTATTAACAAAGAAAAAAGCCCAGGCCCTGATGGATTCACTGCTGAATTCTACAAGAAATTTAGTGAAGACCTAACCACCATTTCTCAAACTCTGATGAAATTAAAAGGGAAGCAATACTTCCAGATTTATTCCTGGAAGCAAGCATTACTCTGACACCAAAACCAGAGAAGGACCCAACTAAGAATTACAGGCCAGTCTCCCTAATGAACATCAGTGCAGAAGTGCTCAATAAGTTATTGGCAAACAGACTGCAGCAAATCATCAAGAAGATTGTACACCATAATGAAGTGGGATTCATCCCAGGGATGCAGAGAAGGTAAATCCATAAATGTAATATACCTTATTAACAGAGCCAAGGACAAAAATCATATGATCATCTTAATAGATGCAGAAAAAGCTTTTGACAAAATCCAGCACCCATTCATGATAAAAATTCTACAGTTTTTAATTGTTTAAATTGAAATAGATGATCTTATGTCAATCTGATAAAAGCCAACTATATGACAAACCAGCAGCCAACACCATAAATTAAGTGGACAAAAAATTAAGGCTTTCAAGACAAGGATGCCACTGTCTTCATTATTCTTCAACATAGTATTGGAAACTTTAGCTGGAGCAGTTAGATAAGAGAAAGAAATAAAAGGAATAAAGATAGGAAGGGAAGAAGTTAAACTATTGTTATTTAGAGGTGACCTGATACTCTACTTAAAAGACCCCAAAAACTCCACCAAAGGACTACTGCATGTAATAAGCAAGTTCAGTAACATAACTGGTTGTGAAGTCAGCACTCAAAAATCAGTATCCTGAGTCAGGGATTTAGCTCACTGGCATAAGCGCCTGCCTAGCAAATGCAAGGTCATGGGTTCATTCCCTGGTACCAAAAAAAAAAAAAAATTCCTTCCTGTACACAAATAACAAACACACTGAGCAAGAAATTAGGAAAACAGTACCTTTTATGATAGCATCTAAAAAATACATATATACCTAGGACTTAACAAAGGATGTAAAAGACCTCTGTGTTGAAAACTACAGTACTCTGAAAAAGGAACTTGAAGAGAATATTAGAAAATGGAGAGGTATTCTGTGCTCTTGGGCAGGAAGAACCAGTGTAGTGAAAATGGCTATACTTCCAAAATTTATACAGAACCAATGCAATCCCAATCAGAATTCCAACAGCAAATCTCACAGAATTAGAGAAAATAAACCTAAAGTTCATCTGGAACCAGAAGAGACCTAGAATAGCAAAGGCAATCTTGAGCAACAAGATTGGGAACACAATCCCTGACTTGAAATTATACTATAAAGCTACTGTGATAAAAACAGCATGGTACTGCCCCCCCAAAAAAGAACCGCAAAAATCAGAACAGAGTAGAAGATGCAGAAACAACTCCAGACACACTAAGCTACCTTATCTTTAACAAAGGTGCCAAACACATTCACTGGAAGAGAGAGCCTCTTTAGTAAATGGTGATGAAAAAACTGATGATACATATTTCAGAGATTAAAACTGGACCCATATCGTTCATGATGTACTAAGCTACAATCAGGACGGATCAAAGATCTTAATATTAAAACAGAAACATTAAAACTACTTCAAGATAGAGTAAGTAAAACTCTTGACATAGGTGTAGGCAAAGACAATAAACAAAACCAGGATCTGATACAAAGAATCAATAAATGGGATCTCTATTAAAAGCTTTTGCACAGCAAGAGAAACCACCCAACAGAGTAAAGAGACAATCCACAATGTGGGGGAAAATGTTTGCCAGCTGTCCCTCAGACAAAGGGTTACTATGGAGAACAAAAGAACTAAAAAAAAAAAAAATCAGTCCTCTGGATTTAGAGACTCAATCCAAAAATGAGCATCTAAGATGAATAACAACACTTCTTGGATAAAGGAAATAAAAACAGCAAATATGTGAAAAGATGTTCAGCATCACTGATCATTCAAGAAATGCAAATTAAAACAACACTGAAATTTTGCCTCACCCCAGGAAGAATGGCTATTCTCAAGAAATCAAACAATAACAAATGCTAGAGGGGCTGTGAGAGTGTATACTGGTACAACCACTATGGAAATCAGTGTGGAGATTCCTCGGAAAACTAGTATTGGAGGTCTCATTCAATCCAGCTATTCCCCTTCTGGGTATCTTCTCAAAAGAATTGAAAACATCATACCACAGCAATATATGTGCAATCATGTTTGTAACAGCACAATTTGTAGTAGCTAGATCTTGGAAACAACCTTAATGCACATCAACCGTGGAACAGATAAAAAAGATGTTGTATTTTTATACAAGAAGGATAAGCTAGGTACTTATACAGGTAAATGGGTACAACTTGAGACCATACTCAAAAGTGAAATGAATATGTGTAAACATCATATTGTCTCACTAGTGTGAGAAACTGAAAGAAATACCACAGGGGTGTGGGTGTGTGTGTGCGTGCGCGTGTGTGTACACATATAAAAATAATTAAAATTGTTATTCTGGGTCTGGGGTTCCGGTTTTTTTTTTTTTTAATCGGTACCAGGGATCAAATTCACGACCACATACTTGCAAGGCTGGCCGCTAAACTAAATCCCCAGGGGGTGCCTGTCTGGCAAATGCAAGGTCATGAGTTGGATCCCGTTACCAAAAAACAAAAAAGACAAGATTGTTATTCTATTGATTTCTCTAAATTCACTGAAGAGAAAGATTTTGCTGTATTGTTGGAATAATTGAATGTGATGTCTTGTGCTCTGGGTAAATGATTTGGAGATGACGATACACAATTTGTATATCATTGTTACTTCCTGATTGACATGCTTTTAAAGTTTTCGTTTTGTTTTGTTTTGTTTTGTTTTTCTCCTTGAAATAAAATGGACTTCAAAAAAAATACATTTCGGTCCAGAGATTTCACTTAGTGGCCTAAGTGTCTGCCTTGCAAGTGTGAGGTTATGAGTTCGTTCCCCAGTACCAAAAAAACCAAAACAAAACAAAAAAAAACCCATTTCTTTAGGATTTGCTTCTAGATTTGTTTTGGTTCTTGGCTCATATTTTCTGTTTTGTTTTCTTTTTCTTGTTTTTTTTTCTGAGATAAGGTCTCACTATATCAGAATCACCTTGAACTCTATGTAGCCTCAAACTCCTCGCGATTCCCCTGCCTCAGTCTTCCAAGTGCTGGAATTGCAGGTGTGTACCACCACACCCAACCTGGGTCATATTTTCTTGTTGCTTTGTATGCCTTATTTTATGCTGCGATCTGAGTATGTGAAAAATACGATTTTACAGTCACTTATAAACAAATAGATTTGGCCAGGGATATTGCTCAATAGCAAAGCTCCTGCCTGACAAGCACAAGGTCATGAGTTCAATCCCGGGTACAAAAACAAAACAAAACAAAAACTGTATTTATACAAAGAAAAAATCCCCTTTCCTGGGCTGGGGATTTAGCTCAGTGGTCAAGTGCTTGCCTGGTAAGCACAAGCTCATAAATCCAATCCCAGGGTAAAAAAAAAAAAAAAAGAAAAGAAAAACCTTTACCAACCTACCTAAGCTGGCTGAGGGCAGCCTTTCTTGGTATTACTTCCTGTGGGCATGCCAGACTGCATCCTGCTAGGCCTGTGACAGCCCCGCTAGTGCCCCCAGGCTATTCCCACCTGTTGTACACGAGTCCTCACTGCTCCCTGGGGCTCACTTGAGACCCTAGCAGGGATGATGGGAGTCTCAGTGACTCCTGCAGGCAAAATGTGTGGTCCAAATGCCTGGTCCCATGGGCCTTCACATTAGAAAAAG
This sequence comes from Hydrochoerus hydrochaeris, assembly GCA_004027455.1. NCBI lineage: Eukaryota > Metazoa > Chordata > Mammalia > Rodentia > Hydrochaeridae > Hydrochoerus > Hydrochoerus hydrochaeris. The sequence continues at coordinate 31,861 of PVLA01010463.1, read as the reverse complement.
CATGGGTTTGGCAGACGGGGTCTAACTGTGTAGCCCAGGCTGGCCTTGAACTTGCAGCACTCCTCCTGCCTCAGCCTCCGGAGTTCATACACTTATAGAAAAGGAAAACAGGGATCACTGTTATTTTGTTGTTGTTTAGTACCCAGGACCTTTGCATTGATCTACATTTATAGCCCTTTTTAAATATTTATTACTTAGTATTTAAGGCAGGCTTTAGCTAAATTTTGCTAAGTTGCCTGAACTTGTTAACCTCCTATGTCAGGCTCCCAGAGCCCTGGCATGGGCAGGGGGTGAGGAAGCATTGGTGGCATGGGCTGGGTGAGCAGGCAGCATAACCCCTGCTCAGCTGAGAAGATTGAGTGTGAGCTTTGCAGTAAATATTGCCTCACTTTCACAGAAAGTCTATTTATTAGGATTAAATTAGGAGTAATTGGACTTGGAGATTTGGGATTTGGGGTTTGGGTTAGTTCTTTTTGGGGACTTGGAATTGAATCCACAGCCACAGCCCATTTTTTATTGTTTTGAGATGAGATCTCTCTAAGTTGCTCCATTGCCCAAGTTGAGCTTGAACTCTGGATCCTCCCGCCTCAGTCTCCCAGAGCACTGAGTCCAGGCCTGGGCCCAGGATTTAGTTTTTCTTTTTTTTTGAGACAGGGTCTCGCTATGCAGTTCAGGCTGGCCTTGAGCTCACTTTGTAGCCCAGGCTGGTCTCGAACTCACCATAATCCTCCTGCCTCAGCCTCCTGAGTGCTGGGATTACAGGCGTGAGCCACCACACCTGGCTGGGCCAGGGATTTAGCTCAGTGGTTTAAGCGCCTGCCTGGCTAGCGCAAGGTCATGAGTTTGATCCCTGGTACCAAAAAAAAAAAAAAAAAGTCCAGGCCTGCACCACCTGGCTTGGTTTGTTTTTGCATTCCCCGAATGAGAGTGGCCCTAAAAGAGAAGCACAGCTGGGAGAGCAAGAGAAGAGAGGGGCAGGGCTGAGGAGGTGGCCCTCAGACTGTCCTGCTTCAGCCTCCCCTTGGACTATGAGCTGTCCCAGTGGGTGCCAAGGTAGGACAGGCTGGAAGGGAGTGGCCTCCACTCTTACACTGGGGTCAGGGTCATTGTCCCTGCCCCTACCCTGCTGCACAGCTTCCAAGCTTCCAGGAGGTGACAGGCTACAGTGATGGCACAAGAAGAGCCTGTGTCAGATGTGGCAAAATAGGCCACATTTCATCAGATTTGCCAGGCATGGTGACACACGCCTGTGATCCCTGCACTCAAGGCTGAGACAGGAGGATCGCCTCAAGTTCTAGGCCAGCCTGGGCTACAACATGAGTTCAGGGCCACCCTCAACTGCACGCTGAGATGCTGTCTCAAATAAACATACAGATTTTTTTGGCAGCAGATGGAGAAGTTGTCCTAGTGGATGGGAAACAAGTACGTGGGCCATGGAGCACAGAGGTGCTGCTTCACCATACTCAGCTTGTCTTTCTCTTTTTCTCCCCAGAACCCTTAACCTGACTAAAAAATTTCCTCCCAGCTAGTGAATAAGTAGAAAGAGCTGTATTGATGGCCCTGGAGATGAGTTTATCTGAGATACCACAGAATTGTATGGGATTCACCCTTCATGAGTACTTATGGTAGGGCTTCTAGCACTGTGAGCAGCTGAGGCAAGAGGGTCCCAAGTCCAAGCCCACCCTGGGCAACTTAGTGACTTTGGGAGACCCTGTCTCAAAATGAAAAAATAAAAACGACTGGGAATATAACCTGACACGAAGGCCGTGGGTTCCATCTCCAGTATAACACCCATGCACACACAGAAAAAGAAAAACAGAGTGACTGAATGACATGCCCCGACTACCTTATAGGAAGCTGTCCCTTGAAGAGGAAGTGGTGGTAGAGTCTGCTTTCATTGCTTGGGAGAGAAGTAGGACCAACAAGATGGAAAGGAGACAGGGTGAGTACCAGAGTGGGGTCAGAGGGCCCATGCTAGCCCGTGCCCTTCCTACACTTGTGGGCCACTGGGCCATGCGTGGTGTGGGGGTGACCATGGCAGGTAGCTGATCACATGCTCCCACGTGTCTGTGACACAATCACTTAGTAGTTTTGTTTGTGGTTTTTGTGTTGTTTTGCTTTTTCTTTCTTTCTTTCTGTCTGTCTTTCTTTCTTTCTTTTTTTGTACCAGGAATCTCAGGATTTTGCATTTGCCAGGCAGTAGCTTGTGTCGCTAAGCTATATCCCCGGTCCCTTGTTTGTCTTTTTGAAGCAGTGTCTCCCTGTGTAAGTCAGGAGAAGAGAAGCAATCCTTCTTTAACATATCTTCCAAAACATGCATCTTCAAGAGAATCTAAAATGTCAACACATTTAAGTGATGAGACCATAAAACCATCATATGGCAGTTGTAAAACTGCCATGGAAAGACTGAAGAGGGCTTGGGGATATAACTCAGTGACACAAGGGCCTGCCTGGCAAACGAAGGGTCCTGAGTTCAATTTCCAGTACCCAACAACAACAACAAAACCCAGAAGAATCACAGAATCACTGTAAGAACAAACTTCCACACAGAGAAATTAATGTTTGTTTGATTTTGTTTGTTTTTGTTCTGGGGATCAAGCGCAAGACCTCATGCTTGCCAGACAGGCACTTATATTGCTGAGCTAAATCCCCAGCCCACTGAAAAATTAATCTTATTTGTTGAGCCAGGTGTGGTGGTGCATTCCTGTAATCCCAGCACTCTGAAGGCTTAGGCAGGAGGATTGTTGCAAGTTCAAAACCAGCCTGGGCTACACAGCCCAAGGCAAGCCTGAACTGCATAGGGAGACCCTGTCTCAAAAAAAAAGTCTCATTTGTTGTCACTGGGAATAAATTGAGAGCATTCGGGCCACTGGCCTGAAGTATTCGCTAAAATCCCAGGCTAGTTAGACAGGGTGGTACATTTCTATTACCCAGCACTTGGGAAGTGGAGGCAGCCTGGGCTATGTAGTGAGTTCAGGAATACCTGAGCGCCTGTCTGGAAAAAAAATCATAGGCTACAGCTGAGTCTCTCAGCAGGAATCTCAAGCAACAGCTGGGGATGTAGGTCAGTTGATAAGATGGCTGCCTAGCACATGGAAGACCCAGGATTCATTCCACAGCACCACCAAAAAAGAGTCCAGAAGTTTTACTTTTTTTTTTTTTTTGTAAGAATAGGAAAATTTATTATGAAATAGGTGTCACTCCTGACAGACAGGAGGGTCCCAGAATGGGTTGCTGAGATCTTCAGCTTTCTAGGCGAGTTTGATACATTCAGAAAGAAGTATAAAAACTTGGTTTAAAAAAAAAAAGGACTTGATTCAAGTTACTGGTTGGAGATATAGCTCAATGGCATAAGTGCCTGCCTTGCAAGTGCAAGGTCATGAGATTGATCCCTGGTACAAAAACAAAAGAAAACAAAACAAAACAGACATAGCCCAAATTATCTCTGGGGCTGGGGATTTAGCTCAGTAGCTTAAGCGTCTGCCTGGCAAGCACAAGGTCATGATTTCGATCCCTAGTACCAAAAAAAAAAAAAAAAAAAATTATTCTTTGTCAAGTTACTCCAACTTGAAATGTTCTGATAATAGAAATTGGGAAAGAAAATTTAAACCAAAAAAAGGTCAACTCAAGATGGGAGGGGCAAGAAGGAAGAAGGGGAGAGTGGCCTGCTATATGCTGGCTGCTTCAGTCTGTCTCTGAATTTGCAGACACAACTCCATGCTCAGGGTCAACATCCTGGTCATGACTAGCAGCTGCCTCATGGGTTCTGCAAGGTGGCTGTGTCCATGGGAATGTTCATGCTGGGCTGCTTGATCATAGGCATCTTCTGTGGGCAAACGGAATGAGATGTATTGATTTTACCAGTTGTTAAACATGGGGCAACTAGATTTTCAAGAAACACAAATGCATATAGAAGTGTTTGTATTGATTCCTATATTTACCTTTTTATTTTGGAGCTGGATAAAGGAGTGTCTTGATGATTTTAAGTCTATTAAGACTGCACAGCTTGCCAAATTTCTTGTTTTTTTGTTTTGTTTTGTTTTCAGAAAAATAACTGGAAATTTACATACTTGGGAAGAGGTGGGAAAGCAGCTTAGAGTAAGGCTAGAGAAAAAGCAAACCAGCACAACTCTATCTAGACCTCTACAGACTTATTTAACAGGGAGAAGCTACTACTTTCTGCTCCTCTTAGGCTTCTCACAAGCTCCCTAGGTAGGGGAGGGAACCAAAGAGCCTCACAGAACTTGGAGCTTGGCCCAGACAAGGGAGGAGAGAAAGAACTTTGCTTGTTTCAGCTGCATGGGCAAAATATTATGCTTCTAATGTAATACATTAATAGACTTAATACTGGTTCTTAAGGATTGCTAAATCTGTGTTAAATGTTCCAGTTGTGAAATGTTACAATAAGCATGTCCTTGTAGCTGGAAACTGGTTTAAAGAAATGTATTTGGATGCAAATTGACAAGGGGTGGATTGGAACGGTTGATACATTCTGCCAACTTGGGAAGTTTAGCAACTTAGCTGAGTGACTGGTGCTTACTTTGTAAACATTCTATCCTGTGCAGGAGGAGGGCAAGGAGATGGTGTGCATGCTGCACCCACCCTAGGTAGGTAGCCTGCTTTGATGAAAAGGAGAAAAGGACACTCACCCTCACTTCTTTTATTCTTCCTACTTTTGCTGTCTTCTGCTGCCATGAACTGTTCTTGCTCCATCAGATACTGTTCAACAGGCTTCTGCTTCCCATGCTACCTTTCATCAGAATGCTTCTGCCTTATGCAGACAGTTTCATTTAACCCAGAAACAGGCTCCACAAATTGTTCAACCAAGTTCCTCATGCATAAATACATCTTGCTCAATCTCTATGGGACTTAATCCTTGAAGGTTACATGCCAGTCATCTCTGGCAGATGGATGTCACTCACATTCCTCAGTTTGGCTCTTTATGCTAGGTCCATGTTTAAATCAATACTTCCTCATGTTTTATTTTTGCTTCTCAGTGCACTGTGAAGCAGCTAAACATTGCTCATTGTCTGGATGTCTTTAGCGCCCTCATGCCCTTGGCTGCCCCTGAACACTTAAGACTGATGATGCCCCAGCACATACAAATGCTGCTTTCCAAACGTTTTGTAAAACTTGGTATTTCCCTTACCATGGGTGTTCCTTATAACCCTCAAAATCCACCATACAATCAAAATTCAACTACAAAAGCAAAAGGGAGAATCCCCACAGAATTTACACCTCATATTAGACTTCACTTGGCAGTATATACTATTAGCTTTCTAAATTCTACTAGGGATGAAACTATAGCAGCAGAAAAATGAGTCAGGTAAAGGAAAAGCTTAAAAAAGATCCTAGCCCACTACTCATTTGGGGTAGAGGATATGCTTGTGTATTTCCACAGAATGCTAAGTGGCCTATCTTTGTACCAGGGTGTGCTGCCCAGCTGTATCATGAGCCCAGATCTGGAGAAGGAGTTGGTTCCATCTCTCAAGAAGCTGATGCTCGGTCCTATGACAATGATGCCTTGGAGACTGTTCTGCAGCTGATAGACAAGGATGAGGTTAAAGCCTATCTGGGGCCAATTTAAGAAATTAACTCAGAAAACCCAGGAGATGGTAAGCAAAAAACAGAATTCAAAAGTCTGAATAAGTGATAGAGTGCTTGGAGATAACCAGGCTGAAAGTTAGGGGCACAAAAGTTAATACTATTCTTTTTTTTTGTCTTTTTGAGACAGGTCTCACTATGTAGTTCAGGCTGGCCTTGAGCTCACTTTAGCCCAGGCTAGTCTCAAATTTGCAATAATCCTCCTGCCTCAACTTCCCAAGTGCTGGGATTACAAGCATGTGCAACCACACCTGGATGTTAATACTATTCTTAAGACAAAATAAAATACAAAACTTTATACTGATTATAGATAAAATATTTTGTTCCTTCCAAGTTCTTCTCATAGGAGATCTCTGCTAATCAACCTACAAATGATTCTGACTAGTCTTTTTATAATTACAAACTTCTAAAATACTAACAGAATTCTTATAATTCAATTTGGTCAAAAGTATATTTGTGTGCACTTTGATTTTGTGAGATGTTTGTCTGTCCAACCTGTGAAGTTATGTCTTGTTTGTATGTTTGTCATATCCATGAACAGCTATTACTTTATTTGAACTCAACACTTTTTTCTCTTTTTGTTTTTTCTTTTGCATTTTTTGATCATTTATTTAAAGTTTAATTTGGTTTATAGATTTAAAAAGCATGCTTCCACCTAGGTGTAAGTCTAATGTATATATTTGTTTATTATGACTTTAGAGTCTCTCATTATTCAAAAATAATGTGTGAAGATGTTAAAGAAAATTCCCTAAGAGTGGGGAAAGATTATTGGACTGGACTCCAATTAATGAATAAGAAAGCAGTTTCCTGGAATAACTTTAACCAGTTCTTGTTCATTGATGGTAGGCTCCAGTGATCTCTGTAGCCTTGTGGGAGACACTCCAATAATTATTTTTAAAAATTATTATTTGGGGGCTGGGGGTGTGGCAGAGCTCTTTCCTTATATGTACCAAGGCCCTGGGTTCAATCCCTAGCACTACCCAAAAAAAAAAAAAAAAAGAATGTTAGCCGGGCATGGTGGCTCACGCCTGTAATCCCAGCACTTGGGAGGCTGAAGCAGGAGGATCGTTGTGAGTTCGAAACCATTCTGGGCTACAAAGTGAGCTCAAGGCCAGCCTGAACTGCATAGCAAGACCATCCAGACTATAAGGTTTTTACTTTAAAAATGCTCTAGTGCAAATTTTTTCATAGATCTGTGAGACTTGACTGTTATTAACCTCATGATGTATCAAATGTATTCATTCTTCTAGATGCACAGGTCTTCCAAAATGCAGGGATAGTTTATGGAGATACACTTTTCTTTCAGATTTCCCACTCCCTTTAATACAAACTCATGAGATGTACATCCCACTGAAGTTCTTACATAAAAGCTACTTATGTACCTGGATATAGCTCAGTGGTATAAGCACTTTGCTAGTAAGCAAAAGGTCCTGAGTTTGATTCCCAGTACCAAAAAAAATATTACTATGTTTTACATAGGGATGATTGACTAAAAGTCGTATTTTATGTCAAAATGGAAATTTGGATGTGTTACAAAAATAACATGATTGCCCTTGCTGGTTTAATATCATCTTGCTTTGAAGTCCTACCGTGCTTTTGTTCTTCGTTACCATTGGTTCTATCATGTTGTGTCTTATTGGATTTTAATATCTGTGATAGTATAAACAAATTTTTATGAAAAATGAGATATTACAGTAGCCAGGGTTCATCTTCTGTTATTTGGTTCAGAATGCCCTGTAATACTTTCATTCTCTTGAATGGTTTTATAATATTTTGTAATGTTTGTTATTATTGTGTGTGAAGCTATGCTCAACTGTTTCAAAGAAAGAGACATTATGGTAGCTACTGTTAATATCCAGCTGTCTTGTTGTGAAGTGCTGTGTTGCTTACATTGTTCTGTTCTGATCTGCTTTGTTCTGTTCTCTTTTGTTTTGTTCTCTATAAAATAAAAGAAAAAAAAACATGTATCATGATTGGCATGCTAAAATATTATGTGTAGGTTTAATTTCTAATTTTCTGTATAAAATAGATAACTATTAACATTCTGCAGGGATTCAAATATTAGAACATCCATGGTTGTTAGAAAATAATGGTTCCATTTTATATTCTAAGGTGCTTATTAGCTACATAACATAGTAATACTAAGATTACTGCCTATTTTACACTGTGTTATCATTCTTTTCTTGTAGATGTTCACTAACTGGTGGTTTGTGACCAAAAAGCTGGAAAGACGGGCTAGGAGGTCAGCCAGTAATTTGGCCGCAAACCTTTGAGGTCAGTGAGGACCCAGGACATAAGAGAACCTCCCCTGCAACATGCCAGAACTTAGTGAATCCCTGGTCTTCTGACAAAGGACATTGTGGAGGGCCAGAGATTTAGCTCAATGGTGTAAGCACCTGCCTGGCAAGCGTGAGGTCATAAGTTCGATCCCCGGTAACAACAACAAAAAAAAAAGACATTATGGGACTACAGAGGAAAGTGTTCAGTGGTGTGTTGTTTGTAAATAGATTTAGCTATTACAAACTGTGCTGCTATTAAATATGGGTGTGCATATATTGCTGTGGTATGATGTTTTTAACTCTTTCCAGAATATACCATAAAGGAAAACAGCTGCATCAAATGGAATCTCAAGTTTCAGCTGAATAATCTCCATACAAAGAAGTTTCATATTAGGTCTACCAATTTACATACCCACCAACTGTAGAGGATGGCTCCTGTTTCCCCACTGCACTGTCTTCATTTGTTACTGGTTGATTTCTTAATCATAGACATTATTTCTAAGGTGAGACTGGATCTAAGCATTGTTTTAATTTGCATCTCTGAAATGACCAGCATTGTTGAACATTTTTTCATATATTTATTTGCCATTTGTAATTCTTCATCTGAGAAGTATCTACTTATCTCAGATGCCCTTTTTTGGATTGTGTCTTTGAATTGTTTTTGTTTTTTTGGTACTGGGGATTGCAGTCAAGGCCTTGTGCCACTGACCTATATCCCTGGCCCCTGTCTTTTGTTTTTTTTTTTTTGTACCAGGGATCGAACTCATGACCCCGTGCTTGCAAGGCTAGTGCGTATGCCACTGAGCTAAATTCCCAGCCCCTTGTTTTTAGTTTTTTATGTATTCTAAATGGTTGTCTTTTCTCTTAAATGGCTTTTTCTAAAAATGAACTTCTTGCCTAGCAAATATAGGCTTTGTGACATTGTCTTTATCTGGTTTCCAGATCTTTGGCCTGAAGTTCATCTTGGGGACTGAGGAGCACTGTCCTGTTTTCTAGATTGCATCATCCCAGCTGTCTTGCAAAGTGTAGAATTTCCTTTATGGCCCTAAAGTCCTCGATTCTTGCTCTTTAACAGAAAGGAGGAGATATGTGCTAAGAAGAGTGAGTGCCCTTCACGCCTCACACTAGGAATGGGGCTTCAATTTGTTAGTGAGAGGGGCTCAATCTGTCTGTCCCCCTTCCCCTGCCCCTCAGAACTGGGTGAAGAGGTCTCCAGCTGCTCTAGTGCCCAACCTGAGCCCCTGTGGGACGGGGTGGAGGGGAGCTGAGGTGCTGGTGCCCTGGTCCCTCTCCCTGTGCAGCTCCTTCCCCACTGTCTCGTGGACAGACCAACATGGGCTGCGTGCTCTCTTTATTCTCTCCCCTTGGTTCTTCTCACCAGTTCTCCAGTGGCTGTGGGGCACCGAGGACGTGTCCCAGGACATCCGGGAGATGAAGGACGAGAGTGTGTGGATGAGCCAGGAGCCTGCAGTCACCGTGCTGGAGCTCTTCAGATCCCGCAGATACCAGCAGCCCATCACCATGGCCATCACGCTGCAGCTCTCCCAGCAGCTTTGCGGGATCAACGCTGTGTGTGTCCATGCTCGTGACAGGCACCTGCAGTGTTTTGCCTGCAGCACTGCCAGCCCCATGTGGCACCTGTGCCCGTGTCGCAGTTCTGAGGGAGGCTGAGGCAGGTGGATTACTAGGGCCAGCCTGACAACAGCAAGAACCTATCTAAAACAAAGGATAAAGTCATAGCCCTTCTTCAAGGAGGGTAGAAGCTATTTTGTCAGTTTGGGAAGACAAAGTTCATAAAAGCATCTCAAGTGATTTGAGTGGATCATAGTCTGTAATTGGCTCTTTTAAAAATAAGAATATGTGTCCTTCATGTCACTGGAGTAAAGCGTACACCAGGGAAATTGGAGGGCAGTAGGGCTGGAACTACAGCGAGGCGCCTGGGTGCAGGCACAGCCTAGGAGGAGGGACCTATTAAAATACAACAGGATGGCAACCCACTTGGGACCCATTCTGTCTCTCAGACAGAAGTTTGTGTCCACGCTCAGGTCAGGCACCTGCAGTGTTTCTCTCAATAAATATATTCTGCCCCCCCACAAAAAATAAATTAATTAAAATAAAATAAAATGCAACAGGAATCCCTCCTGGGTTGCCTTGCCCAAACCCTGTGCTGCAAATTTTGATCAGCAAACCACCACAAGGGCCAGGGGTTTAGCTCAGCAGTATAAGTGCCTGCTGGGCAAATGTGATGTCATGAGTTCAATCCTAGGTACCAAAAAAAAAGCAAACCACCATGAACTGGGTGTGGTGGCCTATAATCCCAGCATTCTGGGAGGCTCAGGCATGAGAATCCCAAATGCCAACCTAGCCTGGACAATTTAGAAAAAAACACTGTCTCATAATAAAAAGGGCTGGGAATGTAGCTCAGGGTATCCAGACTTACCCACCTGATCTCTCTTACTGCACTGTTACCACCATTTTGTATCTGGAGTTGAACCCTGAAACTTTACACTGAGCTACTTTTGAGATTTTTTTTTATTTTGACACAAAGGTTTACTGAATCACTAAGCTCCTCAGGCTGGGTTTAACCTTGCAGTCTCTTATGTTAGCCTTCCAGCATGTTGGGGTTGTGTGTGCCACCACCTAGGCTAAATATTCATAATTCCTGTCTTAGGTACTAGAAATTGGGAGAGTTGTTTCCTGAGAATGTGAATCCTCCTATAGAATACTACATTTATTTTAGATTTAAGGAGAGCTGAGTGTGGTGGGGCACACCTGTAAACCCAGCACTTGGGAGGCTGAGGCAGGAGGGCTGCTGTCAGTTCAAGGCATCTTGGCTACAGAGTGAGTTAAAGTTCAACCTGCATAGCAAGAACCTTGCATAGCAAGAACTGCATAGCAAGACCTTGTCTCAAAAAACTGGAAAAAATACTTGAGTTCAATACCTGGTACAAAAAAAAAAAAAAAAGACAACGACTAGGAAGTATTGCTGTAGCAGCAAATACTGTGGGTGACAGAGTTCCCTTGTTATCATAAAGCCTAACTCCAGCACCAATACCTGTAGAGTAAGTATAACAATCCAGCAAATAATAAAAATAAGGATTAGCATGTAGCTCTGGTAAGAGTACTTGCCAAGCACCTAGCACAAGCCTGGGTTCCATCCCCAACACCACAGAAGACAAAACAAAAAATTAGCTTGTATTATGTCCTGAATTCCTTGAAAAGAACATAAGGTATCTATCCCAAACTCTTATTAACTAAGCAGGCTTAGAGGGACATGGAGGCCTTTATCTGTGATCTCAACACTTGGAGGCTGAGACAGGAGGATTGCCTTAATTTTGAGGCTACCCTGAAACACATGGCAAGATCTTGTTACAAAAAAAGGAAAACACCATTCACAATTAAGTGAAGTCCCATTTTTATAGATGGTCTCAGTGGAAAGTGATATATGTGAACCAATACAGCTAGGACTGCAAAAGCGTAGGTCCTTACCTGTGTCCCCAAGCTGCATGTGCCTAAGGCAGGGGAGCTCCCTTGCTGCCAGCATTCTCATCCTGTCTTTAATACTATCTCCTTCCTCCCTTACTCTTTCAGGACACATACAGTTTCATGAGCTACATCTGTATCACAAAGGCCTTGATTTATGTGGCCTCCTTTGAGACTGGACCAGACCCCATCCCCTGGTTCACTATGACAGAACTCTTCAGCTAGCAATCCTGCCTGGCTGCCATAGCTGTGACTGGTTTTTCTAACAGGAACTCCAGTTCTTTGGTTGAACTATTTTTCCCTTTGGCTGCAATAAGTAAATGAAGATTCTGTCAAAGCCAGCAAGTTTAAAATACACCACTAGTGTTTGTATCGAATCCATGAAAAGTTAGCTATTAGGGGCCTTATGCTAGATCTTTGTCAGTTTCAATGAAATACAGAAAGAAGGCAGATTGAAGCAAGACAACAAAACCCAGAACTTGGAAAGAACCATGAGTCAATGTGTAGCATGTCAGTGTACACCTGTTAATCCTAGCATGCAGGAGGCTGAGACAGGGAGATCATAGATATGAGCCTGTACAGTACAGACTGTATCTTAAAAGAACCACTCTGGGATGAGGCAGTTTTGTCTAGAAAACAATGGTAATGCTAATCCTCAACCTCTCCAAACCAGTGCTTCATCACCAGCCTGAATTAGCACAAAATTTGATCCTAAAGGCTCACTCACCTTAGGTAGGACCTAACAAATCAGCTAGATCCCATTAGGAAATGATCTGGAGGGAAGAACCAGATCCAACTCTGCCTGCCTGCCACTATCAAAATGCTAGATTCTGTCAAGTAACCTGCAGGGAATGGGAGAAAGCCAGATACACCCCAAGTGCCCACAGGATGCCATTGGAGACGTGTGCTTCCTGTGGGCCAGGAAAATCAAACAAGCATGCCCTTGTGCACCTGCCACCATTAGGGGAGTCCTAGTGTAGCCATGCATGTCAGTGAAAGAACCCCACCACCATGCACCGATGGCCACTGAAGAAGCCTCAGTGTAGCTGCTCAGGTCTGAAGAAACCCACTCCATGCCCCACTACCTACCCAGGAATCTAGGTTCAGAAAAACCCAGGTGCCTGGCTGATTCCCTTACACTGCAGAGGGGCAGCAATGTGGGAAGTGCCTGGGACTCCACAACTGACTTTTCAGGAGGAACCGAGGAAAATGTCAATGCAAAGGAGCAAAAGGCAATGTCAGACAGATTCAGAGACATCCAGGAAATGAAAAATGCCATCAAAAGCTGGCAAAACCATTTGAAAGACATTTAAGATAGACTTTCAAATCTTGAAGACAGTATTGCAGCTAGGAATCATGAAAAGAAAGATCTCTTAAAATTGCAAGGAATCAGGAAATAACAGTTAAATGGCTGCAAGACAACATAAAAGTAATTTAAGGTGTCAGCAAAAAGGTCAACACAAATGACATAAGTAGACTATTTACAGAAGTAATAGCAGAGAGCTTCCCAAATATCAGGAAATGACCTGGTATATAGGTGAGCAAGGCATATAGAACTCCAACTAGCCATAATCAAAATAAATCTACATCCAGACATATAATTAAGATCCCCGAAATTCAGCACAGGAACAGAATATTAAAGGCTATTAGAGAAAAGAAACAGGTCGCCTCTAAAGGAAAACCCTTCAGAATCACAGCAGACTTCTCAATACATCATCAAGAGCTTGGAGTGAAGTGTTTCAGATTTTTTTTTTATTGATACCGGGGATTGAACCCACAACCACCGGCTTGCAAGGCAGGCGCTTATGCCTCTGAGCTAAATCCCCAGCCCAAGTGTTTCAGATTCTAAAAGAAAAAACTTCCAACACAAATTGATAAACCCTGCAAAACTATCTTTCAAAACTAATGGAAAAATAAGATACTTGCATGATAAAAGCCACTGAAGGAATTAATGATCACCAAACCAATGTAAAAAGTGCTGAAAGATATTTGAGAGAGAGAGATGACCAGAATTCCAGAAACAGCAGCAGAGGGGGATCACCAAATGACATGCAGTTCAATGGAGAGGAAAAGGGAGGGGCGACAGCAGGAGGATAGCATGGCAGAGACAAGCCAGTGCATACCGCTTGCAAACAGTAATGTAGAGGGCCTCAGTTCATCAATAAAAAGAAAGGAGAGTGGGTCAAGAAACAAGCTCCATCAATATGCTATATATAAGAAACATACTTAACTTGAAAGGAAATTCATAGACTAAAAGTCAAAGGAGAGAAAACAATGTTTCATGCAACAGGAAACCAGAAAAAGCAGGGGTAGCTTGCCCATCAACTGCAGAATGGATTAAAAAAAGATATAATATTTTTATACAATGGAAAGCTACTCAGATAAAGGATAATCTTGAGGCTCTTGTAGAAAAATGGGTGCAACTGGACATCATGCTGATGGGTGAAATGGTTTGGACTCATAGGAGTGAATATCATGTTATCTCCCTAGCATACAAACTAGTAGAATCCAAAATGTACAGTACACACTGTGAAAGTGATAAGGGAGGAATGTCTAAAAAGGAAGGTGGTAACCATTGTTTATTTTATTTTGAATTCCATGTTTTCATTATTTTGTTAGGTTTAGTTTTATCCTGTTTTGTTCAATTTTATTATGTCTGATGGTATAGGCAGCTACTTTGAAGATAACAAGATAAGCTGGGCGTGGTGGCTCACGCCTGTAATCCCAGCATTTGGGAGGCTGAGGCAGGAGAATTGTTGCAAGTTCAAGATCAGCCTGGGCTACAAAGTGGACTCAAGGCCAGCCTGAACTGCGTAGTAAGACCCTGTCTCAAAAAGACAAAAAAAAAAAAAAAGATAACAAGATATATTATGGTAGCCATTGTTGATTTCCTGTTATCTGATTTTGAAGTGCTGTAACACTTGCATTGTTTTGTTTTAATTGGTTTTATTGTTTTAATTTTTTTATGTGTGATGGTATGGACAGCTATTTTGAATAAAACAAGAGACACTTGTTGATTTCTTATTATCTTGATTTGAAGCCCTGTATTGCTTTTATTATTCTGTTCTGTTATTCTGTTTTATTTTGTTTCGTTTTATTCTCTTTAAAATTAGAAAAAAAAAGTGTCCTAGAGATGCTAACCTTGATAGCCTGTGCCTATAATCTTAGCACTGGTAAGCCAAGACAGGAGGGTTGCTGCAAGTTCAAAGCCAGTGTGGTCTGCATAGTGTGTTCAGGGCCAGCCTGAACTCATGGTGAGACCCTGTCTCAAAAGACCAACAACAATAAATGATGTGGAGGTGATGTGTTGAAATTTGGCAATGGACTTTTAGAACCCTTTCCTACTTGTGTGAGATTTTTCAGAATCCAGATTTTTAGTCCAGAAAGTTAGTTTACAAGCAGCTGCTGTTAGTAAAGAAGAAAGGCATAACACCAATTCCAGAGAAATACAGTAGCTACTCAATGGCCTCAGAAGTAAGTCTTGGGGAAGCCATACGTTCCTATTCAGGATAAGGGTTGGTTATACCCTGAGGCCTCCTGGAAACTCAAATATGAAAGAGGTTGGATTTGCCAAGGAGCAGTGTTTCATAATTAGTATCAACCGTCCCCTCTTTCACTAGAGCTGCTTAGGAGCCTACATTTTTATCATATCTTTGTTATCTTCCTTATTATCTTCTTGCTGTTCCCCTTGTTCAAAGTCCCCAAGACTAAGACCTGAGAGAGGACTTTTTTTTTTTTTTTTGTACCAGGGATCGAACTCATGACCTTGTGCTTTCCAGGCAGGCACTTAGGCTGCTGAGCTAAATCCCTGGCCCAAGAGAGGACTTTTGAGAACATCACATGGGCCTTCAAAGGGCGCGATTGGGTCAGGTGATCTGGGGAGAGCCCAGCCCCAGAGCTGAACAGCCTGCATCCAGGGAAGGAGCTGGCCATATGTGTCTAACCACCTCTGACAGGACCATGGGCAGTGACCCCCCACACACACACACATCTTGGGGGGCTCTCACCCGAGGAACCCAGGACTGACCGCTTCAGTGCTGCTCCCATGCCTGTGTCACCCTCAGCAAGCCCTTGGCTCTGCCAGTGTCTGGGCTTCTTGAGTGTTTCACTTCTTGGACTTTCCCTGTGGGAGTGGCTGGGTGGCCACACCCCACTCTGGGCCACACAGTCCCTCTTCTACCCTGAGCACCAGCTCTGATCCAGGGCAAGGAAGAGATCTGCACGGACTCCTCATCTCACAGTTCTCAAAGTCACTGGCGTTGTATTTTATTGCATTGATATTTGGTTTTATTGCATAAATATTATTTTTTAAGTGAAACTTTTATCAAGGACACTTCTTACACTTCATTTCAGGGAAGTCATGTGCCTGTGTAGAAAAACTACTGGCTTCCTTTGGAAGTTTGCTTTGAGATTATAGTTTATATATAGTATTACTTGATATCTGGCAGTGTTACTAAGATGGTCTGTGTAATTAAAGGTAGCTGATGGGTTTTGATTTCAGATGGAGTCCAGAGAAGGGAGGTTGTTTGTGGAAAGCCATCTCCAACCATGTAATAGACTCACTTGTTATGTAGACCTCACACCACACCCCCACAAGGGAGCCCTCCCTTGAGTGCCAAAAATACGGGTTCTAAGTAGAGCGTTGGTATTTCTCCACTTTGTTGACATTTTATTTGTTGATTTTGATTGTAACTTGTACCTTTAATGGGATTCAGAGGAGAATCCTCCTGGGTAATTTGGAATTTGTGACCTCAGCTCTCGGAAAGGATTTTTCCTGAGTTACTCTGTGCTCTTAAGTGTACTATCTCTGTGTAGGGTCAGGGCTTGCTGGTCCATGTCTGCTACTGTATCAGGGCATAATGGTACCATGTCATGGTGATACCCATTAGGTGCCCTCAGGGACCTGAATCCTCCAGTGGGCACAGTTGAGACAGTGGCCGTAAATGACACTGGAGACCGGGAGAGTGTGTGCACCATCACTTTGCTCAGGTGGAAGTAGTTCACAGCCCATTCGCTTCCTGTGTTGCTGTTGCTGCCTTTGGGGAGAATGTATTAAAAACCTGTCCCTGCGTGTAGAAGCAACAGTTTCTGCTGGGTGGCATTTGCTCCCAGAACTTCTGATTAAGACTCATCTGCTGTCCTTCCCTGCCTACACAGGCCAAGGTGGAGGGGGAAAGGAAGAGGAGAGAGCCTGGGGCCAGTCAGGTGGCTCTGGGGAGCTTCGGGGAGAGGAGGTAATAAACTTTCAGGGGGACAAGAAGCAAATTAAGACTGGCTTCCAGGTGGCTGGGGATTTAGCTCAATGGCATAAGCACCTGCCTGGCAAGCGTGAGGTCATGAGTTCAATCACCGGTACCAAAAAAAAAAAAAAAAAAAGACTGGCTTCCAGTTGGAGAGTTACAGATAGTCAAGGGACAGCGGGGTTGACTGCTGCCTCAGCCACCGCATCTCCACAGTCCTCTCATCCCCCAGCCCTCTCACCCCTCTCCTCCTGCTCACAGGTTAATCTGTCTCCTTCCCCTCCTTGGTGCTCACACATTTCAGACCCTCTGGGCAGACAATGGTGTTCTAGTTCTTAGTTCCCAGCGTTCCACTGTGCACTTGGCCCTAAACACTGTAGCTAGGGAGAGAGGCTTGTTTGCAAAAGGCCTCTTTCCTCAAGCTGCACCTCTCCTGCCTCTGCAGTCACTTGGTGGTAATGCAGGTTGGAGTTGATCCCAGGTTGTAAATATTTCCACATGGATTTTCTACTAGGAATGTTACTGTAGTTATTTGTTTTGAAATAAAAATTCTAAATGTACACACCATGGGCTTATTATTTTTGTTCTTCTTGTAACAACAAAATCAACTTTAATCCTGGCCAAGCTGCTCAGTACCTGTTTTGACCCTGAGCAAGCTTTTTAGTCTCATATACATGAAAATAGCAATACTTGCTGCTTTTTTTTTTTTTTTAATGTACTGGGGATCAAACTCATGACCTCACACTTGCCTGGCAGGTGCTTGTGCCCCTGAATTATATCCACAACCCACAATACTTGCTTATTATGCAGATCAAATGAAAAGGCCTTCTGTCTCAGTTATCTCATTGCTGAGACAGTGTACTAGATGCCCAAAGTTAAAGGGGGAAAGATTTATTCAGCACCATTTCAGCCCATAGTCACCTGGCTCAAAGGCAGAAGGGCATCACAAAGAAACAGTTCATGGCAGGAAAAAGAAGATTTGGCCACAGCTCTCTCCCTCCTTGTATTTTACCCAAAATACTTAGGGTAGGAAGCACTCACACCCTTAATCCTAGTGCCCTGGGGCCTAGCATTGCATTGTGAATTCATCCCAGCATTACACTCTAGATCCAGCCACTGAAAAAGCCCCAGCTGGGATTGCATGAGGCTTTTAGGGGACATCTAGAGGTAAACACTTAACACCTGCAGCCTGAATGATGCCATCTTGCAACCAAGTGCTCCTGCATATGTAACAACCATTAATGGCTTTGAGGCTTTGCCATCATTGGACCAGAGGTGGCTACTGATCTGGAATAGACCGTATTAGGGCTTCCATCTGCACCGATATCAGTAGCACCTGTGTGGTAACCACTTTCCCACTAGGTCAGACACACCCCAGCAGCCAGTGCTGCTCCCCTAGTTCATCCCCCCAGAGCTGCTGTGCTGTGTCCCTGTATTCCATCTTTCTTCCTCCCATCCAAGCTGGGAACTGGGAGAAAGTGCAGAACACCCTCTCCTTTGTCTTCATTGAAGTCCATCACTTCACATTCTCTGTGGATTCCAATTTTCCCTTCAGATCCTTCACTAGCCTTCTTCCTCTCTTCCTCTGTTATTTTCCAGTGTCTGGATTCCAGATCTCCAAAGGTTGTTTTGTTGTTACTCAGTGAAATGCCATCTTCTCCCAACTCCTTTTTTTTTTTTTTTAAATTTTGAGATAAAGTCTTACCAAATTCCCCAGGCAGGCAAGACTGTGATCCTCCTTCATCAAGCTGTCAAGCTCAAAAACAGAGGGGCAGTTGGGATTGCAGACCCAACTAACTTGGTTGATGTTCTTTACATTAAATTTGGAACCAAGGACTTGGGATTTAGTCCAGTGGCTCAAGCACCTACCTGGTGCAAGGTTGTGATTTCAAACTCTAGTACCAAAAAAAAAAAAAAAGCTTCTTACAGTTTTTTGACTTTTTTGAAAAAATCAAGTTGCAAACTTTTATTACAAATAAAAAATGATGTTCTTAAAAGTTTCAACTTGACCACATGAAACAACTTAAAAAAACGTTAAAGGTATGTTGAGAAAAAAGGCTTTAAAAAAAAACATTTGTCATTACCAAAAAGAGACCTCTTTAGGTAAAAATAAAAACTCCATGCTGTATAGATAATGCAGATAGTTCTAGCCAACAGGCCAAAAGCAGGCACTGAAGTTTCTCTTCAGTTCCAAACTTTTGTTCATTTCTCATTGCTGGAATTTCCTATTTCTTCTTTCTGGATGACTAAGCCTAGCCCCGCCCGTACCTATAACCAAGGACTAAACTAAAATCAGAATACATCTAAATAGTAAAACAAACACTAAATATGTTGGAAGAGAAGAGAACCCTTGAAGACAGGTGTAGGCAAATTTTATGAACAAAACCCTAATCACACAGGAAGTATCACAAAGAATCAGCAATTGGGATCTCTTATTAAAATGCTTTTGCATAGCAAGAGAAACCATCAACCAAGTGAAGACAGCCCACAGAGTGATAAAAAAAATTTTTGCTATTCTTCCTCAGACAAATGACTAATATTTAGAATATATATATATGTGTGTGTGTCAAAAAAAATCAGACCCTCAAAGTTAAAAAAAAGGTGCATCTGAAATGAACAGACTTCTCATGAAAAAGTAGAAACAGCAAATAAATATATATATAAATGAGACATCGTCATTTGAGAGGTGCAGACTTACACAGCATTGAGATTCCATCTCAGTCCATAAAGATTAGCTATTGTCAAGAAAATCAACCAATAACAAATACTGGCAGGGCTATGGGGAAAAGGAACACTTCTCTGTTGGCGAAGTGTAGACTGTTAAAACCACTGTGGAAATCAGTGTAGAGATTCCTCAGAAATCTAAAACTAGAAGCCCCCATTTGACCCAGCTATTTTCTTTCAAGAGTTAAAAGTATCATACCATAGTGATATGCACATCCTTCTTTATATAGCTGAACAGTCTGTATTTTTTTGTTGTTTTTGTTGCTTTTGTTTTTTGAGACAGGGTTTGACTTTTGTAGCCCAGGCGGGCCTTGAACTCTCAGTGATCCTCCGGCCTTAGCCTCCCAAATGTTGGGATTACAATTGTGTGCCACCACACCTGACTCTGAAGTATAAATAAGGTCTAAAATGCGTAACAGGTATTGAGAAATGGGCAGAAAGTGTTCAAAAGAGAGGAGGAACATGGGAGGGCAAGGGGGAAAGGAAGGAGGCGACAATAAAGAAGAATAGGGCTGGGGATTTAGCTCAGCGGCATGAGTGCCTACCTTGCATGAGTTCGATCCCCAGTACCGATAAAAAAATTTTTTTTAATTAAAAAAAAAAAGAGAATAGAACATAAAGTAGAAGCATTATAAATGAGGATAGGAGGAGGGGAGGGAAATGGTAAGAAAAAAAGCTAGGTGTATCACATACAGGTACAAAGCCCCAGTGGAACAAATTCCCTCATTCCAGAGGGAATTACAAATGGATGTAATCATTATGGATATCTAAAATGTACTAATAAATTTTTTTAAAAGACAAAATTTAATTAAAAAAAAAAAAAGGCTGGGGATACAGCTCAGCAGCATCAGCACCTGTCTGGCAAGTGCAAGTTCCTAAGTTTCATTTCTAGTACAAAAAAAGAAAGAAAAGAAAGAGAAAAGAAAAAACCAGATGAGGTAATGTCCACCTTTGATCTGGATGATTTGGCAGATGGAGGCAGGAGGTTGAATATTCCAGGCTCATGTGGGCTGGAGAGACCCTGTCTCAAGCCATCACCACCCCCAAAATCTTGGGCTAGGGCTTTAGCTTAGTCATATAGCACATGCACAAAATGCAGGAGGTCATGGAATTAGTCCCTAACATGATGTCAAAAGAAAAAAAAGAGGATTAAGAAAAAAGCATTTTTGGGGGTCCTAAACCCCAGGATAGTAAGTGTCTGTAATGATGCCCCAGGATCTGCAGTGTTTCCAATTTTAGTGTGTGTGTTGCCAAAGCAAGCACAGATCTGCAGGTTTAAACTTTTTTTTTCAGGCTCAAACTCTTGGAAGCAGCTGTGTGTCCATCAACAGATAAACAGAGAAAGTGTGATATTTATACACAACAAGTTTATCCTGCCATAAAGAAGGATAAATTCTGGGCATGGTGGTGCACACCTGTAATCCCAGCACTCAGGAGGCTGAGGCAGGAGGATCGCTGCAATTTCATGGCCAGCCTAGGCTACAAAATGAATTCAAGTCCAGCTTGAATTGCATAGTGAAACCCTGTTTCAAATAAAACATAACAGCCTAGCCTGGACTACAAAATAAAACTCTGTCTTAAAAATAAATAAAA
Organism: Hydrochoerus hydrochaeris; assembly: GCA_004027455.1. NCBI lineage: Eukaryota > Metazoa > Chordata > Mammalia > Rodentia > Hydrochaeridae > Hydrochoerus > Hydrochoerus hydrochaeris. The sequence goes on along the minus strand of PVLA01010463.1, from coordinate 10,938 downwards.
TAAACTTGGGGTGGGAATTTAGCTCAGCAGCATAAGCGTCTGCCTGGCAAGCACACAGTCATGAGTTCAATCCCCAGTACCAAAAAAAAAAAATGAACTTTAGTCATTTGTAGGAAAATGGAGGCAGTTTAAGATGTTAAGTAAAATAAATCAGCCGGGCATGGTGGCTCACGCCACAGTGTAATCCCAGCACTCAGGAGGCTGAGGCAGGTGGATTGTTGCGAGTTTGAGACCAGCCTGGGCTACAAAGTGAGCTCAAGGCCAGCCTGAACTGCATAGAGACCCTGTCTCAAAAAGACAAAAAAAAAAAAAAAAGTTACATAAGCTTAATTATGGTTTGTCTTCTACAGAAAACCAGAGTATAAAGAACAAAATAAAAACCAGAAAACAGGAGACAGGAAGACATCCTTTACAAGTGGGAAGAGGAAGAAGGGGGAAAGGGAGAGAAGGGGAACATAAAAGGAATGCATTATGTAAAAGCACCTGCTTCCCATGATGAGTGTAATCATATACACTGCATAAAAGGGCAGTACTAACAAAAAAATTAAAAAATTAAAGCAGATAAAACCCCTAAGTGTTATATTGTTGTGGAGGAAGGAACAGGCCAGATGGAAGACGCACTGCACTAAGGAACTTGGAAGGCAATAGCTTTATTGACACCGGTGGACTGGTAGGAATCTCAGTTCCAAAGCAGCAGCCTCATCTTAGGGCAAAACAGACACCTATTTAGGTTTTAAGGAACAAATACAAAAGGCTGATAGCAAGTTATTTTACACTTGGTTATATACATTCCATCATAAATTGTTAGGCAGATTCATTTCAGGCAAGTTCAATTGGAGGTGTCTCAAGGTCAGGAGCTTGGGTGAGCAGGAAGAATCTATCATTGTTTCAAGCTGGCCTATCTCTGGGTGAGAAGCCCTTGAAACCTTCAAAGCAAACTAACATAAATTTCTCTTTTTGAGCCAGGGTTGGTGGCACATGCCTGTAATCCTAGTAGTCTGGGAGGCTGAGGCAGGAGGATACCTGGGAATTTGAGGTCAGCATGGGCTACAAAGTGAGTTCAAGTCCAGTCTGAACTGCGCAGTGAAACCTTGTCTCAAAAAGACAAAAACAAAAACAAAAAAAACCACACAACTCTTTTTGTCTGAGTTACACTTACTTACCTTGCAAGCTACAGCTGGTATTGGACTGTTAAGACAGGTTGAAATTCATTATTCTCTACTTATGAAAACAAGCTGGGCCTGCATTTCCATCCTTGAATATAATGTCTGGGTATAAGTTTTAAAATTTCCTTTACAGTGTAGATCTGGGTTGTGTTGTAGTCAGGGGTTTGCAAGGAGAACAAAGCAATACAGGACACATAATTTATAGTAGTATTATATAATGGTCACCCAAAGAGTTAAACACAAGAAGTGCAGGAAATTTGTCCACACACTAAGGCCCAAAGAATCCAGCTGAAGGCCTAGATTGCATGGCAGCGTCCTGCATGAGTCCTGCTGAAGACCTAGAGACCATGATAATGACCCCCATGAGTCCAACTGGAAGCCTAGAGCCCATAATAATATCTCATGCAAGTCTGTTTCATGCATCTGCACTGGGAAGGCCCAAAGGTCTGCAGTAGAAGCTAGAAAGTCTGTGCCAGTGGGATGAAGGATCTGTACCAGCAGCTGAGGCTCCTGCACTGGAACAAGAAGTGATGCTCGAAGTAAGGACTAGGAGAAAAAAAAAGGACCAGGGCTCCCCCGAAAAGTACTACAATCATCCTTGGAAGCAATGAGGTCCCAAGCTGCTCCAAGGATGTGCACAGCTGAGTTCCTATCAGGAAGCCAGTGTGACAAGCTCAGCACCAGTTATCAATCCACCACAGGGGTGTAGTGATATAGTTAATGTGAAGGTCCAGTGTTCAACACCCAGTACTGCCCCAAACAATCAAACCAGACGAAAACAACACTCTCCCCAAAGGAAAAAAAAAAATGCAAAGATTCTGAGGAAACAAACCTAATTTGCCACGTTTCATTTCGTATCTTCTTTTGGTCACAGGATCGCGAGGTTATACACTACTAGGAGGTAGGGGGACAAGCAGACAATAACAAAGTCACTGATGCTCCCTCCAGGACACTAGCTTCTGGTCTTCTCCCAAGGGGAGCTGCAAGTTACTTTCAATATTCTCCTTATTTGATTATAATTTAGTTTCAAAACTTTGATTTGTTTTGATTTCCAGCTTGATTTCTGAGGTTTTGAACCAAAGGACTGAAGGTGGAGTTGGGCTGGGTTGGCTGAGCCCTGAATGTGCACAAAGCCTGGGGCGGGGTTGCAGCCGACTTCCACCCCCACCCCTACCCGCAGGGCCAGGTGAGGCTAACTCTGCTGTGAATACTCCCGCTATTCAGAAAGCCTGCTGTCTACCGGGGAAGAAGCAGACCAGGATTGCAAACTGCAAAGTAAAGGCAGACAGCTTGCTAGACTGAGGCAGTAAAGCTGGGAGGCTGTTGGTAAATATTTACAGCAGGGACAGACAAAGGCCTTGGGCCAGGAAGTGAGTTCCAGGAAGGGTGCAGAGAGGCAGGCATTTGAATGGGTCCCTGGTGTGAGGGTCACCTGACCCCTGAGAGAAGAGCAGCTGGAGATGTCCCCACCACCAGTTCCATAGGGAAAATGGTCTTGGAGAATTTGAAAAGCTTAAGCATCTGCGAAATGACTTCAAGGCAAAGATCCAGACACCTCCTGGTACAGCAAAGCTACTTAAGGGATAAGTCACCAAAAGGCACAGAAGCACACAGATGAGAAAAAAGTGAGCCACAGTGCTCTCTCCTGGCTGCTGCAGGGCAATCTGCACAGGTGAAAGGAATCCTCACTGTGGACCTCCTGCTTGGCCAGCTGAGGGCTGGGCTTGTTCCCCTGCCAGCTGGTTACCACCTCTGTGACACAGCAGCCACCACAGTGCTGGACACCAGGACAGAGCACAGGGCCTCAAATCAGTCACACAGAGCCCTGCAGAGGATGGCCTGAGGCATCCAACTTCTGTGACCCTGCTCAGCACATAAAGGGCCACACAAGTCACTGTAAATCCCACCAGGCACTAACATCTGTATGTGGAGTTACATATGTCAGATTAGCCACCTTTTCAATCTTGCAGCGAGTCTTTCCCAATGCTTAGCTCCCTGAAATCACACACCTGCCCCCCCCCAGTGACCCTGCAGGGAAGACAGGACAACCCAGGGTCCCTCTCCACTCACTAGGTAGATAAATATGGCCTTTTAGTTACTCAGACTTGACTTCCTATGAGTGAAGAGGTGCTGGGCGATGTCCTCCGCTCTTTTCATTTTGTAACAGGTTCTAAGTCACTAAACTGCCCAGGCAGGGTTCCAGTGATTGCAACCCTCCTGCCACAGCCTCCCAGAGTGATAAGATTACAGGCTTGCACCACCATATGCAGCTCACTCTTACCTTTTAGAGTAGAGTGTTTAGGGGAGACCTTAAGAATCTGCCACACCCATCTAAGGATAATGGCATGAATGCTCAGTGTGGAGACTCTAGGAGATCTCCATCAGGAATCTCAGGTTCCAGTGTCAGAGCCATTTTCCCTAAGCTTCCAGCCTGGTGCTCAGCATTTCCTTATTTCCTCAAATGGTCGAGCGTTCCATTGATGCATTTAGTCAGAACTCACTTTATTAATGGCAATGGGCAGAAGGTGGGTCATAGCTCAGCACACAGTGCTGGTCTAGCAGCAGGGGTAAGGCCTTGGGTTCTATCCCGTGTGGAAAAAAGCAGCCCCAGCCTGTTTGACCAGAATTGTCCCCCTCTACCACCAGAATCAACCCAGGGCCTGAACTGCATCCCTGGCACTTGGGAGACCGGGTTTCTCTAAACTGACAGAACGCTGGGTGTGGTGGCACACAGCTAGAGCTCCAGGACTCAGAGGCTAAGGCCAGCCTGGGCTACACGGTACATTCAAGGTCAGCCTACTTGACCCCATCTCAAAAAATGTATTTTAATAAACCTGGCAGGTAACCTGGGGTGGACTTGAATTTGCTTTAGAACTGTGGAAGTTCTGGTTATAAAAAGTGGCCATTGGAGATGGGAGTTGTGCACTGTTCCACTTACTTGGTGCTCTCTATAACCTAGTCTGAAACACAAAGCTCCAACTCCCTGACAGCTGTAGAAGAGATTTAGTGTAGAAGAGTAGAACTGTAGAAAGTGATTTAGTGCACCAGCTTCCGGTCTTTGGTCTAGATGATCGGATAGTGTAGACTGAAACATTGGGAAATAACTAGGTAAAACTCACAAGGTATCATGTGTCTTATTCTGCTATAAAAGAGGCCAGGGGGTAATGGTGGTGCCAGATACAGGGTGGCACACACCTGTGATCACAGCTACATGGGAGACTGAGGCAGGAGGATCTCAAGCTCAAGCCCAAGTTTGTTAGCTCACTGATAATATGTCTGTAAAGAGCTGGCTATGTAGTTCAGTGACAGAGTAAATGCCAAGAACAAGAACCTGGGTTTGATCTTCAGTATCACCAAAGTAAAAAAAGAGCAGCTGGGGGCGTGACTCACTGCTGGAGCACACAGTATACAGTGCAGAGCTGTGCATGGTAACATTCACCCATAGCCCAGCTGCTCAGCAGACAGGATGATGTGAGAGTCCAGGATGGAAGACAGCTAAATACAATTACCTGGCTGGGTGTGGTGCACAAGCCTGTAATCCTAGCACTTGGGAGGCTAAGGAAGGAGGATTACCATGAGTTCAACGCCAACCTAGACTATTTAGTGAGACCCTGCTAAAAAAAAAAAAAAAACACAATTATTTGGCCAAATTTTTACTCATTGAACCACCACATGAAATCAAGTAGACAGAAATTGTTTTATATTCATTTGCATTGTTTTATATTCATTTGCATTTAAACAAGACCAACAGTCACACCAGATTCACCAGGATGCAGCCGAGATATGTGTAAGACATCTTTCTACAAATATAAGGCAACACAGTGGAGGTCACAATAAACCCACAGCCCAGGGACCAGGGATTTAGCTCAGTGGCTTAAGTGCTTGCCTGGCAAGTATAAGGTCTTGAGTTTGATCCCTGGTACCAGAAAAAATAAAAAAGCCACAGCCCAGGGTATTGGGCTGCAGAGGAGCAGGGCAGCACACTTTTAACTTAACCCTTCACCTGAACAACTGACTTCTAAAACTAAGTATTTCTAGCCCAGTGTAGTGGCACACAGGAGGAACACTAGCACTTTGGAAGGCTGAGGCAGGAGGATCTCAAATTGAAGCCCACAGCAAGACCTTGTTTCAGAAGGGGTGGGGCAGGAATGCATCTCAACATGAAGGCCTTGGGTTCACTCCCAGTTCCACACAAAAGAGTGGAGTTTACCAGGTCTTTTTGCAGTTCCAGGGATGGATCCAGGGCCTCAAGCATGATAGAGGAGCACCCTACCCCAAGCCCCACACGGAATGCAAATCCCTGCATTCCCAAAACAGCAACAACACTTCATCACAGCTGTGTGTCTCCCTTGAGTTGGGTTCCCCACCCAGAGCTCCGACAGCGCTGTAGCCAGACACCACCTCCCTGCAGCACACAAGGTCACTGAAGGCTCCTCGTTCAGACTCCAGTGCTGCCCTGGTCCCACTGTCGTCACAGAAGCCACAATGAGAGACTGGGGATTTAGTTCAGGAGCAGCAGGAGACAGCCACAAGTACTTCACCACCCAGGAGTTGCTAAAGCTCTGCCTGCCCTTGCCTGGCAATCGTAAGGTCATGAGTTTGATCCCTGGTACAAAAAAAAAAAAAAAAAAAAGCCACAATGAAAAACAGAACCACCCTAAAACAGCAAAACCCTGCAGGAAGGAAAGGACTATCTATCTTCATAGATCTTCAGGCTGCAGGTTCCCGGCATAACTCAGGAACAGCTCCAGTTCCTCGGGGGTGTTGTAGTACTTGTGGCTGTCCCCAACTGCTTCCAGCATGGCCTCCAAGTCGCTGGTGGGGAAATTCTGCGGGAAGGTCAGGCAGGGCTGCAGTGACTCCTCCCCACAGCTGGGGAATGGGCTGTTCCAGGTTTGGGGGCACCAGGTTTGGGGGCACCAGCTCTGCATGTTCCAGGTCTGGCTGCCCCAGGACTGGCTGCTCCAGGCTGAGTTGTTCCAGGTCTGGTTGCCCCACATGGGAAGGTTCCCAGATGTGTTCACCAGGCAGCTCTGGGCATAGTTGGAGCAGACACCTGGGTACTCTGCTGGGGCTGGAACCTTCTGGAAGAGAAGAGTAGGTTAGCAGCTGCTGAGTCACCCCAGCAGGGTGGGACCGGCTGTGAGCTGTGCAACAAGAGGCCTGGGAGCTGCTGAAAACACACAAAGGAGGCAGTGACCTCTGGGATGTGACTGAGACCTTCCCTGAAGAAAAAGCAGGCTTTGTGGGCTCCACCCCACAGGAAGTTCTCCAGAGCTATATGAGAGGGGAGCTGGGAGGAACGAACTGGGATGACCAGTAAATTGAAGGTGAATGCAAGTGCTGGAGGAGAAATCTAAGATACTCTGCATGCACACAAATAGCCATGTTCTCCAAAGGTCAGGGAATGAGCACAAGGTGTTAAAACCACGCAAAGGGGCCTGGACGTTCATTGATTTTCTAAGCAATGACCCCTTTGTGTTCTGTATAGTAGAGTAGTATTTCATTGTGCATGAATAAGCAGAAGAGGTCAATAAAGGATAGACAGTGAAAAACAAGGAGAAAGAAAATGAATGTAAAGTGTACATAGATGGAGGGGAGAGGTGCAGGGCAGAGGCAGGGAAAGGAAAGAGAATCAGCTGCGGTGCACACACATCCTGATTCCCCACGGTGAATGCAGCTGTGTACTGCAAACGAGTGTGAATGGAAATAAAGTTTGTTTTGGGTTTCTTGAGACTCAGTCCCACTATGTACATCAGCCTGGCCTCGAACTTGAATCCCTCCCATTGCTGGGATGCTCAGTTTAAAACTTTTAAAAAAAAAAAAAAATCAAGCAAACTACCAAAAATAAAGAGGACAGACAGTGAGTTTGCTCACAGGGTGAAGGGAAGAAAGTCAGAGCTGGGTGCTGGTGTTAGAGAGGACAAAACTAACTAAAAGCCTGCAGCAGGAAGGAGAGCGCACAGTCACCTCAGGTGCACCAGCACCGTTCTGCAGTCCGGTGCTTTTCTGCCATCTCTTGCATTTCATTCTCTGATTTTGGAACCAGGTCTTAACCTGCAGCAAAAAGTAATGGGAATTAGAAAACATAATGCAGATGTGCTCAGCATGCTGTAAATTTCCCTTCCTAACAACTCAGGAATTAAAGTGTAAATCAGAGTTCTTTGAAAGTATCTCCAAGCCTTTTAATCAGTTGGCTGCTTTTTTGTTCAGTAAATCCAACCAGCTACACTGAGCACCCTGACACACTCCTGTAGCTGGCTGAGGCAGGAGGATCACTTTGCAAAACAAGGTGGGCGTGGTGGCACATGCCTGTAATCCCAGTATTTGTGGGACACTGAGGCAGGATGATGGCAGTGAGTTTGAGGCCAGTATCAGCTAGATAGTGAGTTGAAAGTCAGCCTGAACTGCTGCATAGCAGACCCTGCCTCACAAAGCAAAACAGTCAAACAAACAAAAACACAGGATGGGGAGGCGTTGCTTAATAATAGTGCCTGTTTAGTAGCCTGTGTGGGACCCTGGGCTCCATCCCGACCACTGCAAAAAATAGTTTATGCAGGTGAGCCGTTTGCAGTAACATACCCCCCAACATGAGTATATTGTGGCACTGGAGATTAAAAAACATAAAATATTTGATCAAATATCTAACTGGAATTCAGTAATGTATCACAAAAATTTAAAAGCCATACACTATTGACATAGTACAAAAAGTTTAAGTTTGTTTTTGAGACAGGGTCTCACCACTTCTCTTAAGTAGCCCAAGCTGGCTTTGAACTCATAATGATTCTCCTGCCTCAGCCTCCTGAATGCTGGGATTTTTCAGACCAGGAGTGCACCAACACACCTGGCAAGATCTTTTGAAGACAGACAAATCCATTTTTAATAAGTGGACATTTGAATAAAAAGTAAAGGATTTAAAAAGGGGGGGTGGTGAAGAAGACTGAATAGGGAAGAGCCAGGCATGGTTGCACCTACTATCAGGGACTGAGGTAGGAAGATCACAAGTTCAAGGCCAGCCTGGGCATCTTAGCAAGACCCTGTCTCAAAATAAAACTGAAGATGGGCATGGTGGTCCTGATCTGTAATCCCAGAACTCAGGAGGCTGAGGCAGAACAATCACCGTGAGTTGGAAACTAGCTGGACTACATATCAAGAGCCTGTCTCAAAAAAAGAAACTGTAAAGGCGACAAAGCACACACAGGTGCACCCAGGGAGGTTGGCCAGCTCCTCCGCAAATCTTTTTAGTTTCCATCCTGTAACCCACAAAGGACCCACCTGCTTGTAGCTGAGGTTCAGGAGGCTGGAGAGCTCCTGCATCTGCTGCAGGCTGAGGTACTTCTGCCTCTGGAAGCGGTCTTTGAGCACACACAGCTGCATCTCTGAGAATACGGTGCGGATCTTTGGCTTCTTAGCTGGGACCTTCCCCTCCTCCTTCTTGCCGGAAGCCTCCGGGGAGCTGGGTAGGGTGGCACTGGGGCTGGTGGAAGAGTCAGGGGTCTCATGGATGACCAGATCCCCGGAGGAAGGTAGGGGAGAGGCTGCTGGGGACAAGAAAACAACACTTGACTCCAGAACTGTAGTTTTCAAATACTGAAATGTTAAATGTATATTTTTCCAACCACTTTCATACAACTTGCAACCTTAGACCCAGGTAATGAGTACCGTCTTAATTCTCTCACTTTGATACAGGATCTGGATAAATTACTAAGTGGCCCAGGCTCTGGGCAAACTTGTGACCCTCCTGCCTCAGCCTGGCAGAGTGCTGGGATTTCAGGCTTGCATCACCATACCTGGGTCACATTTTTTTTTCCCTCTCATGGTTTTTTGAGACAAGGTCTCCCCTAAGGAGCCTGACTTTGAAGCCATAATGTTGCCCAAACAGGGCTGGAACTGAAAATGATCCTCTTGCCTCAGCCTCCCACTGGGATTAAAGGTATACACCACCATGCCTGGGTTTTGTTCTGTTTTCTTTTTTCTTTTGGGTACTGATGATCGAACTCATGACCTCACTCTTGCCATTGCCAGGTAGGGGCTTGTGCCACTGATATATCCTTAGCCCCCTTTTGATCTTTTCAAGACAGGGTCTTGCTATGCAGGTCAGTGGCCTTGGGCTCACTTTGTAGCCCAGGTTGGTCTAGAACTTGTAAGGATCCTCCTTGCCTCAACCTCCTGGGTGCTGGGATTAGAGGAGTGTGACATCACATGTGGCCTGCATTTTTTTCTTAGCCAACACTGAGCACTGCCAACTGCTGTACAATAATGTTTTATTTTTAGTTTAGTTTTTTTTTTTTTTTTGTACTGGGAATTGAACTCAGGATCTTGTGCTTGCCAGGCAGACACATAGGCCGCTGAGCTATAACCGCAGCACAATAATAAACGTTTTAACCTACTTCATTTCACAAGCGTTTCATTTTATTTTCTGGTTCCAGGAATGGAACCCAGGTCTCAAGCAGGGCAGGCAAGTGGTGCCCTCTCTGCTTCCCCTGCACTAGGTAGCTCAGGGTCGGCTGGGATGCTCAGAGTGCCATTCTCCACACTAAACTCCATTTATACCCTGTGGTCACCAACTAGAGACAAGCACTAAGACAGCAAAAAGCGCATTGTCTTCTGCTTCCTTTTCTTGTTTTGGTACTCGGAATGAAACTCAGGACCTTGCACTTGCCAGGCGGGCACTGTGAATCTCCTGCTTCTTGCCAGTAGATCTAAAGAGGAAAGTTACCTAAATGCTAGAAACAGGGCCAGTAAATAAAATAGACAAACCCAGTGGCACAGGCCTGTGATCCTACTCTCTGTCTGTGAGGCTGAGACAAAAGGATCACAAGTTCTTGGCTGCTAAACTTAAGGATTAACCAAGAAGAATTCAGGATGAAGCTCAGTGCCCATCACAACAAACCAGAATAAATAAAACCCAACCTTGAGACTTCCAGAAGTAGCTGGGCCAGAATCCGATCCAGCGCCTGGCTAGAAAGCTAGGGGTCCACACTGCTCTGGGTTTTTGTGGAGGTTGGGCTGCCTGGTTTCTTCTCAAGTTACTGCCCACAACCCAGCACTTTGTTTGCAACACTTAATATCATAGAACAGTAACCCAAAGTTTAGAAAAACAGGCTAACATTAGAATATACAACGGTCAAGGCTGAGCATGGTGGTGCATAGCCATAATCCCAGCACTGGGGAGGCTGAGGCAGGAGGGTCACCATGAATTGAAGACCAGCCTAAGCTACAAAGTGACTTGAAGCCCAGCCTGAATTGCACAGTGAATCACCAAGTCAAAACACAAAACAAGTGGGCCAGGGATATAGTTCAGCAGCACAAGGGCCTGCCTGGCTAGCCCAAGGTCCCGAGTTCAGTTCCCGGTACCAAAATAAAATAAAAATATTAATGATCAAGTACAACAGGCATTGTTCCGTTAGCCTCCCTTTTCCACAAGTTTTACAGACACGGCCGTGAGATCACGGTTTTCAAAGCTCTTTAATACCGCGCGTTGCTTCCACTTAGCGCCCTGGGCACAAGTTGCGCAGGAAAATGCGTCTCGAATCCCAGCCGCGGCCCCTTCCGTCCGCCAGGGCGGTGTGAACTCTGGGACAGCTGTCACCACCAAGTCGGGCGACACTCACTTGGGAGCGCCCGCTGGGCGGCTCGGACCCGCGCCCCGCACCCCGCGCAACACACCGCCTGGGCCGCGCCGCAGGTCCAGCCGCTCGGCGGGTGCGCTGCCCCCCCGAGCCCCGGGAGCTGCGCCGGTGCGGGCAGCGCCAGCCGCACCCGGGAAGCG